>JANHFX010006331.1:0-27555 GCA_027560015.1 Chloroceryle amazona
CGGGACTGTTTCACCGGGACTGCTCCCACCACCCCAGCCGGCAGTGTCGGGTTGTATGCAGACTCTGTTTCGGGGTGCTTCTTTGTACCGTTGCATTGCTCTTGTTTTTTTGTATTTCTGACTTGAGTCCCTCGCTGTTTTGCTTTTCAAACCATTACAGCTACAGAACTAAAGAATGGTCCCAGAGATTTGAAAAGCAATTTCCTTTAACAGGTTACTGAAGTTAATAGAAGTTTCTTTGTGCATTTAGATCAGAAAAGTAAGGAAGACCGACTGTAATCTCTCTAATCTATCTAGAGGTAAAATTTCCACAGCCATCATAGTACTTCTTGATGGTGACTAATATTCCAGCAAGGGTATTTAATGAATGTTTAATGAATTCAATGAATGTTTGGAATTGCTGCAAAATACATTCAGGAGTCTGTTTCTGATTTTCCATTGACTTCAAATTAGATAAAATTCAACTACTTTTTTTACAGAAGCTTATTACAAACTCGTCCAAGTTTTAGTATTAGCGTTAGCATTTTACACTATGCTTTGAGTGTAAAAAAAAATATTTTTTTTAAATTAATAGCTTTGAGATTAAAGCATTTTACTGAGAATAAGAAGCATGCTTATTCATTATGTTTAATATAACAGATTTGCTCTTTTGCATGTGCATCTTTAATATCTACAGAAGTAAAATTTATTTTCAAATTTGGAGAAGTCAAACCTATTTATGGGATTTCTATATGAAAGCTTGCTTTCCATTGATGAGCAAAAGAATGTACTCCTCGTGCAGATGAAGAGCTTTTTTCCTAGGCTGCCACCTGGCATAAGCACTGTTTCTTTGGAGAGTCATCTGTCTTCTGTTTCTAGTGAACAATTTCTAGGATTGAACTGTGCTGCTCAGACAGAATTCATGTAACGGAGTTAATGCCATTTGGACTGATCAGCTTGCTGCTCAGACAGAATTCATGTAACGGAGTTAATGCCATTTGGACTGATCAGCTTGATGAAATTGTCAATGGTGGTGACTTTATAGATGTCTTTGTTCACCCAGCATCTTTTCTATGAAGTGTCTGGGTTCATACAAATGAAGATGACTGAAAGTAACAGATTGTTCTAGCAAACATGGGAGAAATGTCAACGACCGCTGAACTTGAGGAAAAGGCTATTGATAGAAAGCTCTATTGAGCTTATTGCTCATTCATTGCACCTAAGAGTTGATATCCCACTGAGAGTGGAAATGAGGGTTGCCTTTTTTTTGTTGTTAGGGAGCTGTTGAAGAGTCCCACAGCTTCATCCATCAGTTCAGGGTTGATACAGCCACCTGAATCATTTGAAAGGTTGATGGTCAGTTACCAAATTCATGCTACATGTGAGGAATAGGTACAGAGGAAGCTTATAGCAGTTGGTTAGCCTACAGGCTTCTCCAGCTGCGCTGGTATCACAGTTGAGATAAAAAGGCACACCTGCGGACCTTCAGCATCAGGAAGCCCTTGATTCAAATTTGGTTTGGCTGATTATGTTTGACCAGGACCTGTAAAATCTAGCACAAACTCTTTGACAGTCTCTGGACTCCAACTGTCCTGCCAATTTATTCTGGCCCATTCTTTGTGTTTCATGGTACTGATATTCATGAAGCACAGACTTTGAAACAAGAAAGCTTTGATCTCTATCTCAATAGTTGCTACCTTTCAAGGAAATGTGCCCTTGGTTGTCTGAAAGGAAGATGGAGGTTCTTTGGGGTCATTACCAAAGGACTTCATATACTCCTGTAAAATTAAAAAAAAAAAATGTCATTCATCTGTCAGTGTCTGTTTTCTCACTGGTCTCTGTTGTTATTGCAGGAAGTCCTATACCTGTTCCTATTGCCATTCTGGAGAAACTTCCCATCAGAGCTTCATTCTCTCTCTTTTCCTTACAGCATATGTATTTCAGCATTCCAAACCAAGGATAGAGGGTATGGTTGGAGCTCCCACTGCATCATTTCCTGGTGAGATGCTACCCACCCTAAGTGCATGAATTGGACAGACTTAGATGTCCAGAAATTGTATTTGCTTTCTGTCTAAATGCTGAACAACTGCTCCTCCTAGACATCAGTGGCAACAAAATAAATATGAACTTACACTCAAAAGAATCAATTATTGGTTCTGACACAGTTTTCACAACCTTATGGCTCAAGTATTTTCTTATTAATGGAATCAGTAAAACCAGTGCAAATAATTACAAATTTTAAAAGGTGGGGAGTTAAAAAAAAATCATAATCATATTCTATATTTAGTGAAGACTCCTATTCATGACTCCACATATTAAAATAATTACAATGAACTCCATTCAGGATTCTTTCTCACAACAGATGTTGGCATATACTTTGTAGCAATTATATATGTCATAAGGAACTACATACGTAGGGAACCCACAGGGGTCCTCCAATAGCAATATCATCTTATAGCACTACTGGTGGTAGATTGCTGTTAGCTTATTTGCTTAAGATGTTAACTTTAATATCACAACTAAGTGAAAATAAAAAACAAAAAAATGTAGTTCTTGTCCTTATTATGTCACAATATTACCCTTATCATGTTACCATTATTATCATCCCACTGGATTTATGAGGGGCTATCCATAAATGTAAACATAAACAACTAGCGTATGTGAGTAGCTGTGGCTTCAAAATTCAAGATTTTCCAGGAACAAAATGCTTGACAAAGAAAATTCTTAAAGACTTTTAAGAAACAACAACAAAGTAGTTCAAACACCTCCCCTCCCTCCAAAAAACACCCCCTACCCCCAAATCCCAAATGAAGATACCCAATCAAAAAAGCTTCCTGATGACAGCTTTTGCTTTCCAGAATGTATACCTGCCTAGTGTTCTTTTAAGTGTTCTGGGAAGAAGCTTTCAACTTTTCTGGGTAGGAAGAACTACCCAAATTAGAATCATCACTGATAGACTTTTATTCCACAGCTTGGCCCACAGTATTGCAGTAAATAATTTCTGAAGATATGTATCAAATTATAGGAACTTCTATTTGAAAGGGAAAATTACATTCCATATAAAGCTTTTTCAGTTGTTAAATACACCTATTTAGAGCCTGGCTGAAGAAGTTTACCAGCCTTGTAAATATATATTTTATTTCCCTTTCTATTCAAAAAGAACTGCATGAAAACTTTGTGTATATTTTTGCTTTACATTTTTCTTAGCTAATGTAATTTGCTTCTGATATTGAAACATAAAGCATCAACAAAATGCTGTTTTCCATATACTCTTTTCTTTACCATTGAAAGCTCCATTGACTAATATGCGCTTCACTCTAAGAAATTTGAAAGAATGACCAATAGAATTTTTTTCCTTCTAACTCATATGCTGATAGGCAGAGGAATGAGTCATCCTTGATGACATTTTCTAGATTTAAGTATCTTCACCTAGCACACCTGCCAAGGGGAAAACTAACACAGTCTCTGGTGTGCCTACTCTTGCTTATGATGAATGGACAAAAAGGTTTGACTGTTCCTGGGTTTCCAGACATAATTGCATCATGAAGCTGGATTCATGACAGGAATCCCAGTATCAACAAAAGGAACTCAGGACTGGGAAAGCGGGAAAAAGTACAGAGCTGTTTTGTGACTTGGCCAGTCCTGAATGCATCTGAAGTAAAGACAAAGGGTGGCACACCAAAAAAAGGAAAGAAAACAGCTAAAGAATCAGAAATTATCTGAGCCAAACTCTTGAACTATTCTTCAAATTTAAGTCATTGTTTCTATAATTATTGCTAACCTTCTGAACTAGAAGGTGGTAAACATTCTCACTAAATCAGTTTAAATCTACTGTTCCAAGCACTGTTTCAGCTAGACCTCAAAAAGATAAGGGTTTTTTTTTCATTATGCTTTTAAGAATGAGGATCAACGATTTCCTTTCAATCAAGCCCATAGCTCTGTTTGATTTCATTTTCTTATGTTTTTATTATGTGGTGCCTTGAGATATTTGTTTGATAAAGTGCCCCATAAATGGAGATTTTTATTGTTATTGCCATTGCACTTCTTATGTCCCAGACTATACATAGTTGTCATACTAGCATTTTAGACTGTCTGATTTTTCATTGCTGAGGAGGATTGATCAGTCTTGTTGCTCTTGCTAGTAAGACCAATATATTTTGTAATTAATAGAGTATTTTTTGTAGAGTACTATGTTGGACTGGATGCCTAAGCAGAGTTATTCCTTTTTACACACAGATCTGCATTTAGTGCAATAATAATATCAGTAAATAACAGAAATACAAAGCTTCCTAAGATCACTTCTGTTTCTTTGCTTTTTAATTCAGTGAGTACTCCATCTCATCCTAAAAAACTACTGGCTGAGACCTGAAAAAGAAACCCCCAAACAACCCCAAACTCTTCTCAAATGAGCGACTCAAAGTGCTTCAGTGAAGGTCTCCATCAGAGATTAATATTACATTTGGATTTCTAATATAATATTTTGGCTGATCAAAAAGACATTATAAATGATCAGGTAGTGTAATTTAGATCATCATTCACATCAACGCTGAGTTTTACTTTCAGGCTTGAATGTGATCACAGTTACACTGGCTAGTCTACAGAAATTCAGTTTAAATCAATGGAATAATAAAAGACTTAAACCAAAGTAACAACAGAATTTTCTTCTCCTTTCTTATACATGTATCCCAAATTGGATCTGCTCACTTAACTGATACATTTTAGCTCTTTTTATCATTGTAGCTTAGCTGGCTTCAAAACACCATAGTGACTAGAGCACTATCCTTTTTAGCTCACACATACTCCATACTGTTTTGAGATATATTCTCTATTTAGGCTTTGGATGCACCAGTGAATTTCTTCAACTGAGCTGTGGAAATGTCTGCCAATTCTCAACTTTTATTGCAAGGGTTACAACATAGTTCCAAAAACAAACTGTTATTCCCAGTTCCCAAGATGAATTTGCACAATTGGCGTTTAAAAGAGATAAACTATATTTTGCTTGCAAATTGAGCACAAATGATGCTGAAAAATAATAAACATGAAGCCCAAAATGACATATAATGGAGTCACTTTCGATGGTATACTACATATGCAGTAAGAGTGTGGGTGAGCTACAACAGACAGTGTTCTTACCACTGATGGACTAGGAAAGAAAAAAAAGTATGGATAAGTATGGATTAAAATTATGGTAGTTTTACACTGTTTTACTAAAGTGTTTTTCATATTGGAAATCTAAGCAAACCAAGCCAAGGGAGCATACACCTTGAGTACTAAATACAGTACAAATTTTGCGATTCTCTACTTTGGTCCTTTTTGGCAAGAGCATATGGAGCTGTTTTCATTTTTCAGCACTTTGATCCCTTATGCACAGGCTATCATCAGACTAATAACTTCCACTGTACCTGTGATGCAACTCCTTGCACTTCTGAGCTTTTTTTTATTTTGGTCAACGCAGCTTCTCCAGACTCCGGTGCTGTTGGAATGGCAGATGTGCCCAGGGCTTGCTATGTATTAGGGAAGCCAGAAGTCTCACAGTCTCACAGACTGCCAGCATGCACATCCCATGATGGGATCTTTCATACCAAAGATCCAAAGAAAATGCAACTTGTTCTGCTCAATAAAACCATACTGCCCCTAATCACACACATTGTTCTGGTTTTGCTAGTCACCTCCTTACTTGTTTCTTAATCAAAAGCATGAAACACATCCAGTAAAACAGCCACTAGGGCCAGACTAGAGTCTCCACAGAGATTTTGCAGATCAGATTTTCAAAAGTAGCTACTATGAACTAGATGCCTACAGATAACAAAAATAACTTAATGACATCTCTATTAATTTTTTTTCCACCACATTTAATTATATTTTTGACTGCTGCATTTACAATTCAGTATTAGCTTAATGTGGGCATTACAACTGTAACATGATAACTCAGAATCCTGTGATAATAAAATAGTCTGAAAGTAACCATGTAACCACTTTTCCTCATCTTCATCTTCCAGTTTAAACATTCTAGAAATAGCTGTCATTAATTTAAAAAATACCTTTGTACTCCTCTTGTGGTATCCCCTGAGCATTTGGTCCAATCATATCAATGCATAAGATTCGTGCTAACTAGCAGCAAGGCAGTAGTAAAAAATATGTTAACAGTTATGAAGTAGTGCAAAGCACTCAACACCAACAAATAAAGGACATAGGAGAAAGAAGTATGAATTAGTGAAAAAAAACTCAGGAAAGAGATACTGAAATGCACCCTCCTGTACAGACAGGACTTGGAACTTAGTGCCAGTTAGTAGACAACTGTATCAGAGAGAGAAGATACCGAACTGAGAAGATTATTGGCAGTATTACTTTTATGAACTGTAAAAACAAACAGCCATAGGTGTTATTTCTGTTATGTGTAAGTTTGATGGGGGGCTGTATTTAAAATCATTATGGTGCATACATGATTTAACCTAAAGTTTCTGTAGTTATATTTGCTTCACCAGATAATACAGACTATCTTCTGAGCAACACTGATGGAATATCCAGATTTTCATGATTCCAAGGTGGTGAAACCCACTGCTGTGTTCATGGAGACCCACATTAACTGCATCCATACTTTGCTGGCTCATGGGGAATTTTCAGCAGCCATAGGAGGACAATGCAGAAGTACAGGTCCACACCCTGATGGTGGTCCATGGAACTGGGGTAAGGATATACAGCATAATTGTGTAGAAGGAGAGGGCAGACAGTAAATAATATGCATACAGAAAAAAAATAAATTCCTAACAAGGTGTAAGAGAAATTTTTTTCCTGTTTTCCATCTCTGAATTTAAATCATTTCCCTTCCAGGAAACCATAATAATTCTTGCAGTTTCTATGTGGTACTCATGATCTGCTCAAAACCTGTCATTATAAATAACAGGATGACAAATGAGTGCAAGGATTTTATTGATGATCAGATAGTACAAAATGAATTAAATAGAAATCATGGCCAACACTGACAAAAATATTGCATGTATGAAAATGTGAGTTGACTGGTAAGACCAAACTGTGGTCACCTTGTTTGCAAAGCACAAACCTGTCATACTAGAAGTCGTCATTTAAATAGAGCACCTTTACAGACTCAAACATCTGGACCAACTCTGCTCCTGAGGAGCAGGAGTCTTCTTTAAAAGAAGGCAGCCCAGAAAGACAGATTAAATTCCTTTTGAAGAAAGGTGAGAAAGCCCTAACAACACAAAATCATATGGGAACTTTCTATGCAGGAAAGAGGATCCCACCTCCACATCTTGTCCTCCGTCAGCCCAGAAACAGCTCACCTGCCAAAGTAGTTTCTCTTGTTTGACAACTTGGATTAGAAATCAGTCAGCTCTGGCACAGCTTCCCAATTTAAGTAATTCCAAACCTGCCACAGTTTCAGTGCTTCTCGAGTGCAATACCTAAGGACATCACCACTCCATTTTCTTACGTTTTGCCCTCTGTGGCCTAAACACCAGAGTGAGACAAAGCTTGGGGAAGGCAAATGCACAGCTGTTCTCTCATCTCTCTTCTAACAGATTGCTGAAGGGACTTTCTGCAACAGAGAAGGAAGAAGCTTCCCAAGCTCCACGAGACCAGTGGCAAGGAAAGGCAGGATTTGTGCTGTGGAAGGGGAAGAGAACATGTTCTGCAGCTTTAATCTGGAGGCACAGCCTGTCCCTTCAGAGACATCCAATTGACACCCAAATGTGTGTTTTAAATATATGTAAAAGAGGTGTCACCCAAATTCCTGACAAACCACTTTTTAATAGTAACATGGTACATTTTGAGGGGATTTCTATATAGTAAGTGAATCAAAGGATAATATGGATTACCAGCTGGTATTGCCTTGCTCATATTTATCACTTATTAAAAATAAGTAAGGCTGGTTAGAGAAACTAACTGCATAAGTCCCACATGTGGGCTAGAAGACAAGGAGACAAACAGTCATATTAAATGTATGAATCCTCCCCCCACTTCAGATCCTGCAAGAGGGAGAGTTAAAGCTCCAGATCTGTTGTGAATACTTGACACTATTTGATAAGAGAGATCTCACCAAAGTATCCCACAATAAATAAGAGGATAAATCAGAGGTTGATCAGAGAAAGAGCAGGCCCAGCATAACGTGAGTGTAAAATTAGTTTAGAAGAAAAAACACACCAAAAAAACCCCAGAGAACCACCCCCCCCAAAAAAAAGCCACATAGCCCACACGACAAACAACACACACACACACCCCTTCCACTAGAGCCTCATCTATACATTTTTTTGAATACCACCAGGGATGGTGACTCCATCACCTCCCTGGGCAGCCTGGTCCAGCACCTGACCACTCTTTCAGTAAAGAAATTCTTCCTAATATCTAATCTAAATCTCCCCTGGCTTGAGGTCTTCCTGAACTTTTATTTTGCATCTCTTTCCAAGAGTGGGACAGTTGTTTAATATGCAAGTCTCTGAGAGTCTTTGCATTGAAACTAGCAACTAATTGCCTTCTAATCAGACACAATAACAATACCATCATACGGCAATGTGTAAATAAATAGCATAATGTCACAGACAGTATTTTCCACTACACCTCACAAACTAAGTGCTGCCATATTTTTTTCTCAAACTGAATAAGACTCCAGAGATTCTAAACAATGCACTCAACCTGAAAACATGATTCTCACAGCTTTTTTGTTGACATAAATGAAATGGCCAGACAGGCCAATAAAAAAAAAGGTAGGATAGTAGAATATACCTTCTTCACTCTTTTTTATTTAGGTTAGTATGAAGTGTCTTAAAGGAAGAGTTTGGAGACCAAGCCACATATCTGTATCTCCCCCCTGGGGCAGCTTCTCCAACCACTGCCAGCTGGAAGACCCACTCTCTGCACAGGTAAAATTTAGCAATTCATCATGTCAGAGAATAAGGAGAACTTCTCTGACTCTAGGGATCGATCTTAACACCCAAGGGGCACAAGGGCAGGATATAAAGTCTCTGAGTTACTGTTAATGTTGCCTTCTAGTAATAAAGGCCATTCATTCCATTTATTGTTGTTAAAATTCTCAACCTTTTTTTTTTTCCCCTCTATGAAAAAGCACCCACACATTTTGGATGCCTGAAGAGTGACCCAATTCACACGAGTAAAATTTTTTAAATTGGTAAAAAAATAAAATCACCACCAGCACCAAATACTTACAGACAGTGATTTAAAAAAAAACACAACAACAAAACCCAAACAACCCACAACAAACCAAACCAAAAAAAAAACCAAACAATAACTTCTCTATAATTTTAGAATAAATGTTTGTTGCACTTCTAATTTCTAGAGTGCTCCAGACAGACAGTTTAAATTGATGGCTTGTTAGTGAGGACTGGCCCCTTTGTGAGATGTTTTCAGAATGATTGATTTACAATAAAGTGGCTCCTGGTGGGTGCATGCAGGTGGAACTGATTCAGATCGATTCCACAGAAGCTGACTAATCAGCTGTTTAAACTGGCAGAGTGCTCAATGACAGAAACAGTGCAGCTATCATTTTCTATCTAAGATTACAAATTAACTTGTTCTGTTTATCCTGTATGTCATCAATATGGAGAGAAGCAGGATTCTGGACTGATAGTAAAAGCCTTCCCTGCAGATGTGCTTTCAAACATTGACAATGAAGGCACAAGGGGAAATTTCATTATATATTAATGAAACCAGTGGAGAGCACCACCAAATGAGGAGGACTCCTTTACCTAATTAACTAGAGTGGGAAGTCAACAATATTTTTTAAATGTGACCACAAAGGAATAAATCAATGCCAAAATGGCCAGAGTAAATACATACTGTTTCTTTCTCCCCTATCCCACACACCCTACCAGTCTGTCCCTCTCCATGCATATTATATACACACCAGAAGACCAGCATCTTCAGAGACTGATATTTCCACAAATGATTAATGCTAGGTAATCAACATTTCAGCCTCCCCAGTCATATCCCTGAAAGTGTCATTTTTACAACAAGATGAAAGACTCCATAGGGAACACAATGTATGTGGGTAAGTGAAAGGTGTCAGAGAGAAAGAAGACTATGTGAAAGGAGAATAGATATTCCCTGTCTCAGAGCTGATAAGAGCAGGGGCTTGAGAGGGGTGGGGGTTTAGCAAAATATTTCTAACCATCTCTCCTCCACAATGCTTCTTTCATACAGCATCTCTGACATTTGAAAAATCTGGGATTTCAGTTTCATCCTTCCTACCCCCCCATAGGCATACCCCATATGGTAACTACATTTACAGCTGCAGAAAAATACCAAGTACACCCAGTGCAAAAGGGTGGTTCTCCTCTTCTTCACAGCAAGGGGTAAAGATGATGGTGCAAGCAAATGAGTTTTCACTAACCTAACAAACATGTTGCCCTTCTATCATCTTTTTCAGACTTACCCAAAAAAGGAGAGAGACAGAAATAAAAGTTTAGCTTCTCTAAACCTGTTCAGTCCTTAGTGTCTCTGCAGAGCTTGAGTAACAGAGTAATAACTGCTAGCAAAGGTGAGGGCCACTTTATGGTATTTAAGGTCTGAGAACAATATCATGGCACCTGGAGTTAAAAATCAAACAAAACCAATACACCTGACAACCATCAGTACCTACTAAGCTGGTTGAAATGAAAAGCAGTCCTTGAAAAGTGCTGCAGCAATACTAGTGTTTATGTTAAAGACACACAGCACTTAGCTACATCAGCCCTGTAAGAATTGACATCACTGGCAATCTGACTTATTACTTGCACACATTTAAGGAAAGACACCAAGATGTGCCCCAAATTGAAATTCTTATTATATTGTAACTTTTGAGATAAATAATGCAGACTTAATGTCATTTGCTTTTCTCCTGGTATTGATAACATAGATATGAAAATACTAAGCAGATACTGACATTAAATTTGGTGGCCTAGGAGGTAAATATTTTGACAGATGTACTGCTAATGCTACTTTATTGCTACAGAAAGGAAAGTAAAACTTGAGTGTCGGTAATAAAGGAAAACAATATATTACCTGTACTGCTACCTGCATGCTAAATGTCTAAATAGTCGAGCATGTCTTTATCACGAAAGAAGTTTGTGAAGGGCAATAAATTTGTGTCTAGAAAGGAAAATCAAATTAAAACCCTCGAGCTGATCAACCACATCTCTGAATACACACGGAATAAAAACTATCATTTGCCAAGAAAGGAAAAGACTCTCAGAGAAAACAATTTTAATTGGATAATCAGGAAGCCACATGCAACCTTTGGATGTGTCAGGTTATTTTCTATGATCATTTGTTTTTGAGATTAGCCTCATGACCTTCACCCTTTTAGCTTTGAAAAATGTTGAATGCCTGGAATCCTGAAGTAAAATTTAGCTGCCTCATTGCTGGTTTCCTTTTGAGTCCTCAACCCTGACCTGAAGGGATCTTTTCTGACTCTCCATCTCCAGAGAGAAGAAATAATTCAGTGCTCCTGCAAATGTAGGCCTAGCTCTCTCCTGAGCAAATTGCCAAAGCCAGCTGAATTATGTGTGCTGGTATTGTGATGTGGGCTGCTCACAGCAAATTGATCTGATAGTGCTGAAGTCATTTCACTTCAGACCTCAGGTTGATGTGCAGTCTCAGAGGTGAGATAAGCTACCTGGTTCTGAACTGAGAAGACATGTTTCTTCAAGATAAGATTGGCAATTCAAAAACAGCCACTGCTTGGACAACCAGGCACAGGCATTGAGCATGATCTATCACACAGTTTGGTTCACATGTATGTTGTCCAAAACCAGAGACACGCTTCAAACTTTTGCTGCCTGAGTATCTGATTAATATATGGTTGTACTGTATTCAACAAAATCTAGTGGAAAACTCAAGAAAGAATTTATCAAGTAACCAATATGTGATGATGATGTCATGAAAAGGGAAGAAGTACCCCAAAGCACAATCAATTTCATTCTGGGTTTGGATGAGTAATAGCAATTCCAAACTGAGCCAGTGCATATTGCCAGTTTGCTTACACCTTTGCTTCTTCTGGATACTGGTGATGTCACCTGATTCCCACATCAGCTGCAGACCCTTCTGAGACCTCCCTAAACTATTTTTGACTGAACTAGGACATTTGGGGAAAGATTTTATTCTTTCACTATTAAAAAACCCACAGTAATCTGAGTAAACACTATCTTTTTTTAAAAATAAAGTCAGTCAAAAGTCAGGTTCTGTGATTCTCCAGCATAGGAGAATCTGGAGTTTGCATAGGAGAATCTGTTCTGATCAGAGCTGAAGTTCTAAGGAAGTCAGCAACACTGCAACCCCAACCAAACTTGTTTCCTGTAGCAGACAGTCCCGTACCACATTCCTGGAAGCTAAATGGACTGTTTTACTATAAAACATATTTTCTAATCCTTTAATTGTTTCTCTAGCATTTATTTTTACCTTCTCCAGTTTTTTAGTTTTCTTTGTAACTGACATCAAGTTCAAACATGTACTCCAGAAGCAGCTGCATTAGTCTTCAGAGAGGATTTTACCTATCTTCTCATTCAGTATCCCTCTTATAGACATTAGCCCTTTTGTTCTCAGTGTTTTTCATAAAAAGCTGTTGATTTGCGCTACATCTTTTAATTTAATCAAGTCCTACGTCAACAGAAAACTTATTATGCCCAGGATCAGTGTTGGGGCTGACGGTGTGTTTTGTTCTCTACCATTCCTGATGACAACCAGTCTTCTAGCTCTCCAGAACTTCTGCAGTTTCAGGATCTTGAAAATCAAACTTTACTGTGTAGAGATCTTAGATCTCTCTTTTTAAACCATTACTCAGCAGACAGAAACTTTCCACATATTTTAAGTACATTATATACATATAGAAATTGATTGTAAATGAGCTTACTGCTATAAAAAAAGACACCATCAACACTGATTTTATACCAGTGTTATACGTCTTCCAAATTATCTTAATACTTGCATTACACAAGCTAAAGAAATTAACAGCATGTTGTGATATACCAGCACCAATGCAACTGCACTGACCTTTGTCGTGTGTATCAACAGAAGTAAAAAGTACAAGTCTCACATTCTTTAATGCAAAAGCTTCAACTACTGCATGTTTCCAGTCATGCATCTAGTGCATATCTTTCAAAGTGAAGAAATCATCAGCTAAAATCCAACTCTAATGAACATTTTCCTCACCAGATCTGCTGCTATAGACATGATTATGAAGCCAGTTCTGATCTACAACAACCATAGGACTAGATACAATAAATCAAGCTGTATGCTACTAAGCCTTTGAAAAGTCTGTTTCAGCCAGTAAAACCTTTTTAAACGTGGTTCAGAACTGCACAAGATATGGCAGTACTAGTGCTGCTAGTGTGCTGTGGCTTGGAGTTTCTTTTGTTGTGTTCACAGCCCTTTAATATATTTTGAAGTTGATACTCATTGTCAATACAGTTGCAACCACATTTCCATATTCCACAGCTTACCTTACATATTTCTTATGCTCTTCCCTTAGTACTGTTTGAATATAGAGTCACAAAAATTCTTTTAATTCTATGCAAACATATTCAAACAAGGATGAATTTTCCAGTCCTTATATCATTTACCAACCCCAGTAGTGTTTGTTTGAAGAGTATCAAGCTGCCACCAGAAATGTCTTTTATTATAATGAACTTTAGATACATGCAAGGATACTCAAGGAAAACCATGTAACAGAAAGTCATATCTTCTTGTTAATTGTCTAATATATTGCCTTTCAAGTACATAAGTATAGGTTAAGTACACAGGAGTTTCTATTTGTTCCCTGTAGATTACTAGCAATCAATTCTCTTGTTCAAAAATGTAATTGCTAGGGATTCTAGAAGAGAATTATTTATTTCGTAGTTATCTGCTACTTGCTAAAAAAACCCCCTAAAACTAAATGAGGTCAGAGGAGTGAACAAAACTACATAATTACTGTAATCAGTGATCTAGTTATTAATGTACCCAGGGCCACTTTGAACTTGGCAGAATCTTCCTGGCCAAGAGTTCCTGTGTTAAGTAGCCCCTGAACCTGTGACTCTCTGTAAATGGTAGCTTTACAAAAGCAAAAATATCAAGAAAACATATTCTCGTGTTTCCAAACTACATGTTTAAAGAACTAGCTATTTCCTCATACCTTTTGGCTGTAATCAAAAGAGCCACTCGATCCTGCATTTTGCCTTCGAACCTCAGTCAAACTGCAAATCAAATTCAAACACAAGAGATTTGGTGATATTTCACCAGTCTTTTATAAAATTTCCCCAGATTCAGTGTACAAAGGGGGACTAACAAATTACGCTTGAATATTTTTGTATACTAATGGCAAGCCAGTAACATACATGTCCTGGCTGGCAATTCAAAAGAAACTTAGCACTTGAGATGATGTCAGCAGTAATAATTTTCTATTGTTGTTGTAACTTCATAATCAAGTAAATAAGCTGTTAAAAATGGGCAAGGTATCAGACATATAACCAACCTAAATCTAACCTAATGGGCTAAAGCCCCATTCTTACAGACCTGGCATTGAACTATTATTTTCAGTGGATCACTCACTTTGCTTTGGTATATATACCTCTTCCCAGACTGGCCAGGGCTCACGATCATGCACTGTAAGATTCGTCTGCATGAGCAAAACTGGAGGAGAGAAGTGTTTGCCATGAAGATTTCAGTGAATTTGGAGGTGTGTTTGAAACTGAAATGACCACAACATCAGTCAGATATGAGGAACAGGGTGGAAAGAGGGATTTCTTAAGTAAAATTCACAAGGGAAAGTAAAAAATAGAGATAACTAAGACTTATATAAAACAGTTCAAATGGTGATAACTGATGACAACTCTGTTACTTTACCATTTGGGAGAGGTCTGGAAAAGCCATCAATAATTAGTGGTAAATGATGAAAACTCTGTTACTCTATCATTTGGGGAGAGGTCTGAAAAGCCAAAAATAATTAGTATGATATTGATTGTCAATGGATTAAACCAATTATCCTTATGATAAATCATTTAGTTTGACAGGAGAATAGGTCCTTAAACAATAAATTATCATTTATCTAAAATAATTTCTCAATAAAGAAACGTTTCTAGGACTTTCAGGGATGAGAAGTTCTCCTCAAGCTAGGAAGAGGAAATAAGTTAATTTTTGAAATAACTGAAAGAAATCTGCATCTCAAAGATACTGCTTTTGATATGTATAAACTGTTAAGCAGTCAATCATCTGTGGGGTTTCAGTGCTGCTTTTAATCTTGAAATTGCATATGTTCAGCTTAATTGCCCATGGGCAAGAACTGAAGGAGTTGGTTTTTGGTGGTTTGTTTTTTGGGTTCTTTTTTGTGTGTTGCTTGCGTTTTGGGTTGTTTTGTGTGTTTCTTTTTTTATTATTTGGGGGTTTGTTCGTTTGCATTGTTGTTTGTTTGCATTGTTGTTTTCTTGTTTTTTAATATAAAGGAAGACCAGATGACTTCTGTATTCGCAAACTCTTGGTCAAACCAAACCTTTCATTTAATATTTCTCACTGCATTGTGTGCACAAAAGACAAAGGAAAAGAGAGAGTAAGTATGGAATTTTTATGAAAGACTTGCACTCCAGGGAACCAGCTTTAGATCTAAATCTAGTCAAGAATGCAATAGAGGTTTCTTCCCAGGTGGGGAAGAGGATAATTAACATAATTCAGGGGAGAAAATTAATTGTGATATATTAGAATATTTTATATCAAATGCAAATTTCCCATTGATTTTTGTACTTGCATTTTAACAGCTATAATATATTGAAGATAGGAAAGTATAATAATGATGATGACATTAATAGCACTCTAGTGTAAAGAATTATTAAGACTTAAATGTGATAATTTTCAATAATGGTAGATGTACTGAATTGGAGGCATATTCAAGGAAAACTTCAAGCATTGATTTAATTTATTTTTATACCAAATAAATTGGACTACTGTCATGTCACCATCCTTCAGCTTGAAAAGTAAGAAAATGGAAGAATTTTCTCTCACTCCTCCCAGTTAAATTGTTTCTGGGCAGGTATTGATATTTACTACTATCTTTACTATAAACACCATCCTAACAGAGCAGTTAAGATATATTGCTTTTGCAACAGGAAGGGAAATATGCCTGTTTCTCAGAACTGCCCAGGATCTAATATGACCTGGGACTTTAAATGGGGAGTCTGGACAGAGATAGCCACATCACACTCTCACATGTTAGAGGTACAAAAAGAAAGACATTGTCTATTTGTGTCAACCAAATAAGCTGGCCTGACTGGGAAGGCCCTTTTGGGATTAGTCAATGAGAATTAAAAAAAGTTAACCTTACCAAGGTCTTACGAAGCTCTATGTATGACATGTTACAGTTCTTTACCAGAAAATATTTATCATATAAAGAGGTAAATATAATAGAATCTATGACATTATGAGAACAACTTGGAATGTTTTCATCCCTCTTGAATATTTTTTTTCATATTTCTTCATGATATTTTGAAAAGGAGGAGTAGTCTCTTCCTGGGATGAGAAACAAAAGGAGGACAAAGCCTAAGTGGACCATCAAGCCTCAAAAAGGAAAACAAAAAGGGATGCTGCTTTGGCAGCAAGAATAAGAAACACCATCTACCAGTCACTATTTTTATAGAATTTGAGTTATACCATAGGAACTTCATGAGACACAAACACAAAGAGACCTTGAGACTGGTGCAAAAGCCTGTCTTTTCTGGCACAGATCAACAACAGCATTATGTACTCCAGTTGCTACAAGGCATGAAAATAAGCTGTCCTAGACTTGCTGCCTTGTTTTAACCAAGGGAATAAATTTAGTTTACTTTAGTAGGGAAGCAAAGTTATGCTAGTGTTAGTTTTCCATGTCTATCATCAGCAATGAAAGAAAGGAAGAAAAAAACTTGCCTCTCCACAGATATTATCCCGACATTAGATCACAAGGTATGCATAACCACAGAGACTACAACAAAACATGTAGGGGGGAAAATGCATGACATATTACATATTTTGTATTCTTACCAGGGTGGGGTGGGGCTGGTTTTGTTTGGCTTTATTTTTACAATTCTAAAATAAACTCTTCTGTGTGGCAGATACTGTATTATTATTCCGCATTCAGCTGAGGCTAACACAATTCCCTTGTACCTACTTCAAGCAATTTACTATCACACCTTGTGAGGCTTATTACCCTAGCAAAAGAGTAAGAATAATTTTTTGAATGGTTCTTGAGATATTAGTGAAGTTCACATATGGATAAACTTCTGTTTTTTTCACAAAATAATGGGTTTGAGGTTTCCATTAAGCTCCTGACAGAGGAAATGAGACCTCTGCATTTTTTTTTTACAACTGACAGGCTGTAACAGCCAAGTGCTCCAGAAAGGGGGGCTTAAGTGTGCTGGTGGATGAAGTCACAAGAGCAAAATGGAACAAGCCTCTATGCTCAGTGGTTAAAGAATACTAATTTGTTGGTATTGAAACAGGCTGAGCCATACCATGCGTTTTAGGATTCTTCAAGGAGGTAGCTTGCCCTCAGTCTGAAGCGAACTGCTGAATTCTCTCTGAATGTGTTAGTCTTCCTGGAGTAATGAAGTCACACTTTTACTTTCCCCTGTGTTAAATGTGATTTTGGAAAGGGTGACAGACACATTAAGTATTCAGCTGAGGCAGAGTCCTGAAATTACTATTAGATGAATTTCAGGTGACATCCAAGTTCTCTCTCTCACCGGGGTGTTGTAGAGCCATGAGTGCTAAGAGTGCTCAAAGCTTGCTGTGTCTGTAGTGTAAGGAAGACTTGTTTATTTTTTTTACTAAGGCAGTATTTATAGTATGTTGAGACACATCACAGGGGAAACCCTCTGTATTTCAAGTGGAAAATCAACCTGTGTGTAAAACAGATGCATTACAACTGAGTGCAGACTTGGAAATAGACAAGTTAGAGTTTAACAGAGCTGAGCAAAAGACCTACATTCTTAAAATGCAGCAAGCATTTGATATCAAGGACAACCTTGGATCTAGGCTATTGTGACTCTTCAAGTTGGGAGTGCAATTTCCTTTTTTTTTTTTTACCTTGAGGTGGGAGCTTACCACAGTGTCTGCTTTTGCCAGGAGATGGCTCTGGCTGGGGATTCAGTTGTTCAGCACAACCTGCCAGCATGAGAAAGCTTTCAGTTTCAGTTGGAGTCTTCATGGTCCTGTGCTGTGAGATCACACCCGAGCTTTACAGGAGCTGACATGAGCTGGAACAGAGGTCAGAAGACCAGCCAGGCACAGGTCTGTGGGTCAATTCTTCAATTTCAACTGTGAAGTTACAATCTCACAATGCTGCAGTTTCCAGTATTACTTCCCACTTCAAATAACAGTTTCAGATGCCAAGGGAGGACAAGTATATTCCAACTTAAAAGCTGAAGACCCTGAAAATGTATTTAGAAATCAGTGTTATCTAATACTGCGATTAACAGCTTTCTGGAAATGTACTGACCAGTGTTTGAAACCTATGTTTAGGCTGTTTAAAATTAGACAGCAACTGTAACCTAGTTGTCAAGTCTCCCTCCAAAACTGAGATGTAAAGAGAGCTACTAAGAACACTTAATTAATCTCTGCCTCTTAAACACTTCTCTTAGAAAGAGGTTAACTAACTTTTGAAAACACTCCCTTTTTTACAGGTGAAAACTCACCTGTACAAAAAATGGCACCAGCGTGGCATACAGCTATTTCATAATGTGAAACAGGTATCATAAACATTTAATTTTAAACTCCTGTGATGTCAGATTTTGTTTTTCTTACCATGTGGGTGCAGCTCTTCCCAAGACATCCATAATGCATGAAAATAAACATCACCTTTATTCAGCATCAATAGAAAGTATTTTAAAAAAACATTTTACTCTAATTTCATACTATAAATTTAACATGCCGTGGCCGGCTTTCCTTGCAAAGCAGAATTGAGCTAATTCTTGGGAGAACTAGAAGTTACATCCAAATACCTCTTTACAAAATATTTACAAAATATTTCAGCCCATTTGTTTACTGATACGGTCTTTTATGTGTTGGTTGCGTATGTTGTAGTATGGTTTATTTTTATAGGAGAAAGTTATACTGTTAGTAGAATGAGTAGGGTATTTTCTGACATTTTATTTAATAAGCAAAAATTTTCCTGAAATGATCCCCCTTAAATGTAGTTCTCCATTGAAACATTACCTTTTTAATCCAAAACCCTGCAAGTGTTTATGATCCAATATGAAAAACAAAAGGAAACAAACCCTTGCAATTTTCAATAGAATCATTAGAGTTCACTCGAATCTAAATTGAAGTATTGCAGCTCATGGAACTGAGCCAAAATACTTAGTCTTGGGTCAGTGCAAGTTTTAAGATTATTTACGCTTCTGTTGCCATGAAGACTCGTGGCAGTTTGAAGAGTCTCTGTGAGGCACAAGACAGCCAGATCCCATCTTGTAGGTGACATCACTGACCTCCAGGAGAATTTTTATTTTATCAGTGTTTTATATAGCCTCTTTTTTTTCAGTTGTTACACTCAAAAATCTGGTTGTGGGCATAAAAGGAATTCAATTTGTATACAAAATCAGGAATTAATAGTTAGCATAACTAAAATAGTAACAGTTTAATTAAAGATTTACTGTTAGCTGAAGTCAAAGTATTACAGAAGAGGATAGGAAAGAAGAAAGAAAGGAATAGTATTATAGTATAAACCTTATTAATACAGTTGAAATTACTATACACACTCTCCACACTTACCCCTTTCCCTGTTATCATACGTACTCTTCCATATCCTAAAGTTGAGAATTTATATCAGCAGGGTGCATTATGGAAAGATTTTGATGTTATTAGCTTCTTCAATAGAAGATGTCAATCTTCTACTAGGTGTTTCTTTTTCCTCTCTGCTATGATGGGATGATATTGATATTGATGACTTTTTCCTTCTAATTCTAAGATTGACTTAGAGGTGGAGTTTTTTCCTAAAATATTTTCACACCTTCTTTTTCTTTATTGGCTACAAACTTCACATTACGTCTGAATTTACTCTGTATAGAAAGAGTCTCGACGATGTAGCTCTTGGTTCTCTTTATTAGCTAAAATTGGTTGCATTCTCCCAAAGGTACATTCCTTTGACAATAAATACCTGTTGAGTTACTTACACTCCTGGCACCATACCAGGCCAGTACCTGTGCTCTCCTGCTGTGCTCAGTCTTCTAGTGAAGGCGCACCATCTGAGTAAAGATTCTTCCATGTTCTGTTTTATTCTAGGATCATAGATGGTTCATCCTACATAGAACAATTATTTTCTATTGCTGTTTATCAGTTGCAGAAATATATACGATAATAAGAATTAAAAAAAAAAATAAAAATGTTGTTCTAGGCCAAATTTGAAACAAACCAGAAAAATTATTACCAAATTGTTAGATAAACTGTTACAAGTTAAAACAGGTTAGGCAGGCTAAAGTAAGTCCAGAGAGGTCCTGACAATCTCACGTTCTCTGTTGTGAGCTTAAGACAAAGCAAGAAAAAAACAACAAAGAAATTTAGAGGTAATGGAATACAGTATAAGGAAAAAGAAGTCTACTGAAAATGTCAGCAACTGTCAAAACTTTTCCTTCTGCAGTAGCCTTGCCAGCCAACACACTTCGCATACATTGTAAAATCAATGAAATAAAAATGAAACATCTTACACTACCACACTGCTTACTCTCACTTAGAAATGCTTCCTCTGTCTGAAATAACAGACAGAATGCTCCGATATATGTAATCTGTTCCAGTAGGGAAACACTGAACTTCCACATCCAACTTTCTTATACAGATATACAGCATGAACCAATCACCACCAGCTTGAACTGATTAGATTCTTTCCTATTATGGTTTTTTGCATATAAGTCTGAAAAAAAATCATCCTTCTTTATGCTTGAGGAGGACTGCATACTCCCAAGACTGCTGAAGGTCTCCTGATAAACAAAAACAACAAAATAGCTATCAATGTGCTTCTCCTAAAGAGCAGAAAACCCATGCACATTAACTTAAAAATGTGATATGGATCCAAAATACAGGCAACACTTTGTAGATGAGATTCATCATCATGAATCTTTCAATCTTCTGTTTGCTAATTATGCTCAGACCCCATTATGAAAAACAGCGCTGTTCTTCACGACAATTGCTTAACATTCTAAAACTCTTAATTAGCAATTGTTTATATACTGTAATGAAGTTTTAACATAGAGACTCTCAGTCTGAGGGTCAGATTTGTACCTGATTTTAAAAGTCATCCTTAAAGTCAGAGTTTTGTGCTGAACATCTGGTAGACAGAATCTGATTAGGAAATCAAAGGAAGAGATTGCCTTTTTAAGTATAAATTTTTTTGGATTTTAAATGCCTTGCTAATATTAGTCATTATTAGGCAAAATAATAATTAATAACACAAACTGTAATCAATTTTAGACATACAGGAGACATAAAGAGCATTGCTGATTTTGAATTTAAAAGTTTAGAA
Source organism: Chloroceryle amazona (assembly GCA_027560015.1). Classification (NCBI taxonomy): domain Eukaryota; kingdom Metazoa; phylum Chordata; class Aves; order Coraciiformes; family Cerylidae; genus Chloroceryle; species Chloroceryle amazona. The sequence continues at coordinate 21,443 of JANHFX010006331.1, forward strand.
AACTTATCAAATTAGCATCACCTTTAAATAGCAGATTCATTACTAAGTTCTCACAAAAATAATCATTCACAATGAGCAAATAAGGTTAACTTAATCAAGATTAATAGAACATAGTCCTAAATAAGTAGGGTGCCTGAACAGCATGTTAGCCTGATGATCCAGTTTTAGCTATGAAATTGCAAAAATACTGTCATTGTTCATATTCTTTTCTGAGGTACATTTTTCAAGTATAAAATATGTTTTCTCACATGTAGCTTGAGCTTACAGGGTTCTTTAGAGGTCTGACTCTCAAAGGTTAAAAGAAGAATCCTGCAGATTTGTATCTCATTTCCAAGAAGGCAACACTCTTATTCCTAGCGTGGCTTCAATTGCCTAAATTTGCTACGTGGCTGCCAAAATGATTCAGGACTGCATTTAATATGTATTCCAGAATCCCTTTGACAAACACTTTAATTCTGTACATCTCATGTAAATCCATAAAGCAGCATGATCTAAAATTCCTAACAAACTTATTAATGAAAATTTAAATATGCATGTGTTATGTGGTCTTCAGTTAATTATATAGCAATATTGTCTCATATACGCTTTAATTAAATTAATTATTGATTAGTGCACTTTCCACTGATATTTCATTAACACACAATAACTGTCTCTTTGTATCTGGATGAAGTTTTAATTAATTAAAGTGTGGCTGGAAGTGCAAAGTTAAGGAAACAAATTCAACAGCAGAATCATTTAAATTCAAGTAACTGAGTACTTTTATTAATTACATTAAAGAAAAAGAAGATTTAGACATGGAAATACTTTTGCAGTTTGAAATAACTGATTTAATGAAGGTAATGATAATTTCTAAAGAACTACCATTTTAAATGTAGTAAGAGTATATTTGTCTATGTGTCAAAGTAGGAGAATTCTTGAAATATTATTGTTATACTTGTAAGACTATGGCCTCGGTTTGATTCAGGCAGACTCACATAATTTTAAGTAGCATCATAGATTTCTAAATATGTCATTGTAACTGTTTATTTTCACACTGATCAGCTATGAGCTATTTCAATAGGTTGACGCTCTTATTCTCACATGATCTGGAAAATAATTCACAGTACTTTTATGTTGTCATTAACTGTCACATTTCTTGAGTTAAATATGAGCCCTGTCACCTGAAAGTCAGAAAGCTGCTTCTAAATTTCTCAATTTCATTAACAATTGATTCAAATCACTCCCCTAAAAGAGCCTGGATTGACATATGAATTGCAGTTGTTCCATAGTTTAGTGATTAATTAAGCAGGCTATTAGGTTCATGTTCAGCTATTTATTAATCTTAAAATTCTTGCTTCATTATATAAGGCTTTCTAATTATTACATGTAATTACTTTATCTTTCTTGAGATTTTAAAAAAGTTGATTGGGAAAAAAATAATCTGATCAGCAAAGCTGTAACATCAATAACAAGTATCTATAGGCAGACTTGAAGCAGTGTTAGAAGTCTTTGACAAAATGGACACTGATAAGAACTGTCAGCATAAAACAAAAGTACGCACTTCTTTAAAAACTGGAAAATAATGTCAGCATGTGATGTTCAAGAAGTATGTGGTACAGTTTATGGTACAGTTTATGCGGTACAGCACGTGCTTTATGCTTGGCTGTACATCCTTCATGATATGATATGGAATATGAATTTTAAGAAATATAAACACCCTTCTGTTGTCTCTGACAGTAAAGAGGGAAAAAATCAACTTATGTTCAGCTACTTAGCAACTCATTGACTTCAAAATAAGTTCATTTGTGTATTTTGAAGAAGGAATTGAAAAAAATTAGTTCTGCACCTAAATTCTTTCAACTTTCATTTTCCTTAAAGCATGACAGTGACACAGTGACTCTTCTAAATATGAGTGGTTTGCTTTTTCTCCTTTAAGAAAGTATCTACAAAAGACAGAGATTCCAGAATTCCCCTTTGCTAATGCTTAGTTCCAGCAGGCTTTTCCCTGATAATGTCGATATTAGTGGCTCATTTTATATGACCCTTTTCAATTTCTCCAGATATAAACAAAATTGATCTTGTAGATGCCAACCTCAAGGAAAAGCTTAATAAAAAGTTGCAATGAACAAGGAGGCTCAAATATTTACTATTCTCTTAATACTAGTGTTTACAGAACTGCTTTTAATTTAAGGCTGGGTGATTGTGAAGAAGAAAATTAAGCTAAAGTTCTAAGACACTTGCAAAAAACTTTACATGCACAACTCTTCTGCTTTTAAGTGCAAGACATTGTTATGCCCCAAATATCAGGTGTAGCAGGGCTTCAGATGGTTTCTGGATGCTTGCAATCTGTGTGAAGTAATAACAACTCTTGCTATTCTGAGAAAAATAATAAGACCTACTCCTTATCTTAATATGCTGAAATTATGCACAGATATTTTCCGCATTTTGTGAAAGATCTGGACAAAGGAGACTGAGTGCGTAAAGTATGTGGATCATAGCTGGATTGAGCAGTTTCCTATGACAGACAGTTCTTATGAATTGGCAAAAACTGGTGTTTCTTTCCCCTCCACTTTTGAGTTTCTCGGCCAATATTTGAGTTACGAATATTCAGTAACTAAAATTTTGAGTTAATATATTCAGTCAAGTCTTACATAAAGAAGTTCTCAGTTAATGTTCTGAAACAGGCAACAACCTCTAGTCCCTGATTAGTTGTCACAGGATGTGACAGAATGTCAGGGGTTGGAAGGGGACCTTGGGGATCTTCGAGTCCAACCCCCCCTGCCAGAGCAGGATCGTATAATCTAGCAAAGGGATCATATAATCTAGCAAAGTTCTTCTAAAATTGACTTAACACGTACATTACATCACTCACATGTAGAACATCTGCTGAAATTGCTATGCAGTGATGGAACCATTGCCCTAAAGTATTTGTTTGTTTGAACAATACACCTGCAAATCTAAGGCCCATGTTCAGCTTCTCGGATCATTGTAGATATTAGATAGAAATAGCGGCTACTGCACTAGGTTGCAGAGGAAGAGAACCCTTCCACTGAAGGTTTTTGGGTGTAAAATGCCTAACTAAATAGGCCAATATAAGATGAGAGTTACAGAAAGAGCTGAAACAGCAGGTCCACAACAGCAGGTCATAGCTGAATCAACAGAACTTAAGTCCCAGTAACAGTCCGGAGCACTATCTGCTAAAATTGGATTTTTTAATCAAGCGCCAGAGGTGTGTAAGAGCGTAAATCCCAGAGACTGTTAGTGTCAGTTATGCTCCTAAATGTCTTAAGCACTTTTGAAAATCCTACTTTGGACTATTCTGTCCCTTGGCTGTTCTAAAAAGCACCATATGTGGTTTAATAGCTGTAAGCAAGCTGAATTTCAGTTTTTCATCTCAAGATGTCTTCTTGAGAGAACAAATTGATTTTGTGGATTATCGGTTTTAAACTTATGGAGAGCACAGTTATAGGTTCCTAGCAGCTTGGGGATCTAAACAGTTAAGTAAGGCTATGTTGAACAGACTTACCTGCTCAGAGCTGGACATCCCATGACAGCAGTGACTTCTTTCTGTATCATTTTTGAAGCAGAGCTCACAAGGCTGCAGCAAACTGGATGTCTCAGCACTTGTGCTTGCTTTACTCTTCCATGTGGCTGACGCAGCTTTACACATCTCAAGCATTTCACAGTGATGGAGCCATGTTCATAGAAGAATACATTTCCCCACCTGCCATCACTGCAGCAACTTCAGTAAAACTTTTCAAAGAGCTATTATGTTTAAAAACTTTTTGATAGAGCTCTTATTTTGAAGACATTACTTTTAGTGATATCAAAATAACATATCTTCACAGTGAGAAACTTTCAATTTGACTCTTTTACTACTTCCTCCTAAATGCATCAAACATTTGTCAGGCCCACCACACCATATTGAAACTTGTCAACTTATGTTATTTTGCAGTCTCAGAGAATATTTATGCACTCATAATTTAGAATTACGTTAATTAAGTTTGCTTGAAAACAAAAAAATATAAATTCGTAGGATTCAAAACCTTACAAGTAGCTACATGTGGCTAGTTTCAGGTGTCAAAACATAGTGCCATTGCCTACAGGATGGTCATTTCCAGGAGATACATCTCATGAGAACTAATACAGCAGTTTCATTTAATTGCTCTATATACATTATTCATGGGGCATATCTTTGTGATAATTCTGGCATTCATTAGAGAGAAAGGGGCAGTGGGTTTTCTCACTCCAGAACTTAGAATATTGAAGCTAAGTTACAGCATCTTTCCAAACATGAGCAATTACAGGAGTTGTAATGAAGAAAGAACTGGCAAATCTTTCAGGGAAAAATGACAAAGAATGGATTCATTACTTAGAGCAGGAATAAACTTCTGAGCAATATCAAGCTCCAGTACAGCCACCAACCTTCAAGGACTCACATTTATTAGATACTGGTGCTGCAAAAGGAATACTCAGGCATGAGCATGATGATCCATCCCATCAGTGCACATTTTCTCCTTGCATCACTTTTGACCAGAGAATGCTTCAGAGATGTTTGCAGGGCATCATAACACCATCTGCTCCACCTATTGCCAGCTGGAGAGACTTCCAATCACAGTAAGAAATAGACAGTTTCCCAGTGTCTTCAGTTTTCTACAATAATGAAAAGGTATTAGAAAAAAGGACCAGGATATGTCCTGTAAATCATACTAACTCTGCTTGAATTTTTTTAAATGAATCACTATATTAGGATAGCAGACTCACAGAAACTTAAATTATTGCTGTATAAAATCCATCTTGCCTTGAAGATGCATTTATAAACTGATTGAAAATAAAGATTAAAGAAGATTGACACTAGATACCACTCGTTGGACCTTATGTATCAAAAAATCCTCCAAGAATTCTGTGTCACTGAATGTTTGTTTCAGTAGATGACAATGGTTTCTCCACAGCTTTGAGTAATCACATTCATCAACTGTTTCTCCAGCTACTGCGAAGTAAATGCTTTTTCTCCTCTTGTTTAAAATACAATATTTGAAGTCCTTTACACAAATTTGCCACGAATATTCTAGTATGCTTTTACATCTATCATGGACCAATAATTTAACTAGGAAAATGTAAGATTAATGCACACCTGTATGCCTTACTCAAAGACATTTTAAATGAGTCTGCGTCTTGCACACAATGATCAAACACGAACAAGAAATGAAACACACTCTTGTTGTCATAAAGTGAACTGATTGTCATCTCAATGAGGGCTGGATTTATAAGAAGGCATTAATAATGAATTACTTCATTCCAATATAAACATATATTTAGATCACAGATGGTAATCATCTTAACTGTTAAAGTCAATTGAGTGAATAATGCAATCTATAACAGCATATACAGATGAAATGGAATTTGTAGTTGTTAATTTTTACTAAGAAGTCAAAGAAGACTTGCATGTCAAAAAAAAATATGCAATAAAAGTGACTTCTCATATTTCATCTCTATATTATTAACTCATGTTCATATAATGAAACAGAAAAATGTGTTTGGTTTAAATGGGGGAAGGGGATAAGAAGAAGTGATTTGAAGTCAGAGTGTGCATCAAGAGTCAGAAGATACACATTCTCATCAGCGATGTAAAATAGACTTAGCTCTATTTACTGCCACTGTCAGCAAAAATAATAAGTAACATTTTCTGTGACGCAGTGTGATGAACTGCGAGCCACAGTATCAGCAAAGGTTCTTTTCCTTTCTTTGCTGACAGGTGTACCACTCTGCTCTGTGGTAGAATATACAGGAAATGTCTAAAGGCTGCTACATCCCAACAAAAAATGTGAAAGGCCCATCACAAAATAAAGACAATGTCTGTTTTCTAGATTGTGTGGTACACAGACATAGCCAAAAGTCACCAAACATCCTGTCACCACCAAAAAGTTCAAAGTGCTGCCAAAATCTGTTAGAAAAGCTACAAATAGTTCATCTAAGCAAGTGTGCTCTTAAGAAATACAGAATATTGGAAAGTATTGAAAATATTCTCAAAAAGAGGCTTTGAAAGAGACAGCAGAAAACACCACGCTCCTTTGCTCAAAGCATAAAGACCAGTCAATTCAATAGGAAACACAGCAACAAAGAAATTGGAAAAG
>JANHFX010006331.1:27655-44425 GCA_027560015.1 Chloroceryle amazona
AACACCACGCTCCTTTGCTCAAAGCATAAAGACCAGTCAATTCAATAGGAAACACAGCAACAAAGAAATTGGAAAAGTTACAAAGGAAACAGAACAACGTAGTAACAAGACATTTAAATTAATAAATTAAACAGCATAACTTAGACATATTGCTAAAGGAAAAAAAAAATCCCCTATCATCACCATATATAGAATATGATTTAATAACTTTAAAAGGAGTCTTGCAAAAGGATGGAATAAGAAAACATGGAAAATTTTGCAATTTCTGAAATGCATGCAACCAAAGGCAGCAACACAAATATGGATTGAAACAATGCAAACTTGATCTTGAGTTTAATGTGACTATTAGATGCTTACATGGACACAAGAGAGGAAAGTCAAGCCAGGAAGGCAGCCACAGGAATTATACCAACTCTATGGTTCAAAAGGACTTACAGCAGATCCTTGGCAACCTGAAACATTATTCCACCAGGAACACTTTAAGGCCTCCTGCTTGAAGAACCAAAGGTAGCATATAAAAAAGAGTTACCTTAAGGTAAGAAAGCACATGTCCTTCCCTACTCTGTGGACACAGCCACAGCTCTGGACTTTCTGCTTTGGATTTTTCTGCTCTGGACTTTTCCCCGAATACATTCTCACCTGCCCCCATCACCCAGGATCCTGAGTTATGTCACACCTACCACAGCACAATACTGTTTCATGACTGCACTCCTGTTTACTTTCTGGACACATGTCAGCATGGGCATAGTTTAGGATTAAATAACCAAATGCAGGAAAAGACTAGAGTGTATGATGTGTCTTGCTGAAAGGAAAACAAGAGTGTATTCACTCTAATGACATATGAAAAATACCTTGAGGAGCAGTGTCATAAAGGTATGAGATGAACTATAGTCCAAGTTCTACAAAAGCTTTTGCAATTAAATACAGCTTGCACTGTCCCTTTGTGTAAGGGAAAAATGCAATTTGTAAGAGAAAAATATAAAGGAATCAAAAAACCTGGGGTACAAAAAAAGATCATAATTTTGACCAGAGACAAGAAAAAAAAGCTCTCTAAAGTAACAATTTTTTATTGCCATGCAATGATACTGTATGCTGCCAAAAGACACAGGGAGATCTAGGTCTGTTTCCTATAGCTGCCTAAAATGATTTCCTACCACAGCATTATGGCAAGTCTGGCAGAGCCACAAACAATAATTTATTTATATCCTTTCCTTAAAAACAAACCAAAATAAACAAACAAACAGGAAAAAAAGAACTCTCCACACACAAATAAAAATACAAAACACCACATTGTCCAACTCTCCTTAGCTAAACAAAAGCTTTAAGTATGCCAGAAAAGTTACATTTTCGATGAAATATTCAGAGAAATAATTGCCTGTATTCTTACTCTCCAGGAGCTCCATCTAACTGCCAACAGATTTATACTTTCCCAATTGCCTTCAACGGAAATGTCTTTGGGAAGTTCTTATTTTCAGTGACTACTAAATGAAGAGCAATTAATATAGAAGAATAATAATAAAAGCCTAAACAAATTATTTGTAAGAGCTGAGTCTTATTTGTTCTGCCCTCATATCAAGTATTGCATGGTTTTGCCTCATCACAAGTACAATAGAGTGGAACTGAAAAGATCCACAAAAGAGAAATATGGATCTTGAGATGCTTTGTGAACATACATCTATTGAATATGGCAAAAATTGTAGTTATTCAGCTTGGAAAAGTTAGATAGCTGCAGATTATTTGATTGAAAACAGCAAAATGAAAACTAATGGGGTTTCAATTTGATAGTATTTGTTATCCTGATATGACAAACAAGAAGAAACATCATAAAAGAAAATTCAGAACCAATTAAACTAGATAGTTTGTGTGCAGCTGCAATGATCTTTATATTTCATATATTGTGAAATAGTGCTAAAATTTTAACCTTGGTATAAGGAATCTTTTAAATGTTACCAAACTGGCAATTGGAACTTCTGATTTACAGTGTGACGGTACCAGTTTCATCAAGCAGGCTCTCATCAGGAGTAACTGGAAATCTACTGACTGTTGAAGTCTCACCTGAAAAGAACTGTTACACCACTGGTTGGCTAGCAGCAAGCAGTTGTTAATATTGGGACTAGTCATTGCAATTCATGCAAATTCTGGCATACTAAAAGAGCGATTTATTTTGGAAAACCTGTTTTCTGTGGCTTCATATGTTGAATATTCTGGTCCTGTGAGATTACATATTACAGACAAAAATAATCTTCCTAAACAGCCACTGAAATTACAATAAGTAGCTCACTGCCATGACAGTAAAAACACATTCATCATTCTACATTTGCAAGTTCTTTGGCCAATCTGGTATTAATTGTGTAAACCCAGTCTCTAACAGTCTAATGCCAGATATGGTCCAGTGTATCTCATCAGAAACAGAAACAACATCTAGTGGTCTATTTTCCATTCTCACTATTTTTATAGTGGCACAAAACCTGGTACATCTTACGGCTGATAGTACCATATAAGTATGGTATGGTGCCCCTGGTGCCCATATCAAAGGGCACCAGGGGAGATGTAACAGCCCCACAAATACGTGGCATAACAACAATCTATTCTAAGACTATTCTGAGGTAGAGCAGACCTTTTCAACAGCTGAGACATGGCAAGTGAAACACACAGTCAATACAAGAGCTGACTCATTCCTCAAAAAAAAAAAAAATTGACTTTTTTTCAACACACATTGTACTTTTGGGGGGGTGGGAGGGATAATTTGCCATTCATGTTCAGTTGAGACAAGTTCACAGCTTGATTGTAGGAAGAATCATCTTCTCATCTTCCAGACTCATTCAGATTCAAGGCAGCAGCTGGTCTACTTGCAGTTTGTCTTGCTTTGCGTGTAGTGTCAAGTTATCTTTTTGTCAGCTTACCCTTAAAGTTCACAATTTGTACTTGATAATATCAAATGCTCCACTAGTACTTTTTTATATAATTTTAAACCATAGTAACAGAAAGACTGTATGAAGGGCAGAAATACTACAACAGAATACAGAAGCTTAATGGACAACTTTGTCTTGCTGTTTTCCCAGACCTTGCCTCTCCTCAGCAGATTCATCCTGAAGTTTCAGTTGCTAGCTTTTAGAGATAATTTATGAAGTATGGAGTTCTAAAAGTTTATTGCTTAGCTGTCATGACCTAGTCTTTCCACACAACATTAGTCATACAACTACTGGCTTTAAAATTGCAGCACAAATGTGGTGGTTACAAATCCATGTATTATAGTTAAACACAGGAACCGACTCTCCAAGAAGGGGCTCAATGAGTAAAGCAAGAGAGTTAATCCATTAGTTGGTTAATCTGGGTTTAGATTATGACAAAGACCTTTAACATAGTCAAGCAAAACCATGACACCTCAAAGGAGTCACAGGGCCAGTCTCTTACACATCTCCTTGGGCTGGTTTAAATGGGAAAGATGCCCCCTTTCCCTTGCCCCTCTGAATAAAAATCTCTAATGAATATCACCATGTAAACCTACCAGGAAAGGTTTAGATAGACTTTAATGATGTATAATGCAGTTTTACTGGTTTTAAGATCTGCATTTGAAAATTCATCTCTAAATACAATTATGCATAAGTCACCAACAGCTGTGTATATTGCTCATAGAAAACAAAACAAACGACAACATCAGAACAGAATAAAAAGGGCATCCTTGAAAAGGATCAAGTTTTTATTAAAAGGATGGAAGACCAACATTCTAGGGAAAAAATTACCACACAGAAGTTTTCACCCTTGGCATATAAATCCTCAGAACTTGATTTGATTAGGAAGGGGTCTTTAAAGACAATAGTGAATGATTAGCAGTTGAATAGCAATTCTGAAAGGACTGCATCAAAAACCCTGATAGATGTCCATTATCTCTTGCACCTTTATTAAAGTGAAACACAAACACAGTGAGTTGTTAAACAGCAAGCTAGGGCTGTGCTGCTTTATATTGACAGGTAGAGAAGTCATCAAAAATGCCTTTACTTTTGAATTCTCAGAAAATTAGCATTCAAGAAATTATTCTTCTTGAATGTAAAAACATCCACTTCAGCTCTTGAACAAGACCAAATTTTTCCAAACAAGGCAAATTTTAGTAGATAAGCAGATTTCTTTTTTTTTTTTTTTAAAAAAAGGTATATATATTCTATTTTAGCCTAAAGGGTCATATTCAAGAGTATGTCTTGAAAAAAACCACAACTGATTACACCACTCATTTTGCTGTTATTAAGTGCTATTTTGGCTATCCTTTTGGCTAAATCAACATTCTGATGCTATACAGTTAGTCTTCAATTATTCTGAACTTTGAAATATCACTTTGAAACATGTTTCAAGTTAAAGTGATACAATAATCCCACATTCACTCAGTCTTTAATTGGAGTTGCAGGCAATGCAATATGAGTACAGCTGACAACATACTCTCTCCTAACAGTTTTGCAGTGAAACTTTTCTGGAGTCTGTAATTTTACCATTTATTTAACTGAATTCCACATACCTCTGGCATAAGAGAATGGCAGGTTTGTTTGGGTCAGGGAAGTAAGAATTCCTGGATTCTATTTTCTGTTTTATGTAACAAGCAACCACCTGGATGAACGAAACAGATAAAGGAAACATTTCTTTTTTTGTCCCATTGAGATAGTTTCTTCTGTGTAATGGAACCGAGGACACATACGCACCTTTTAATGTCAAGCACTGAAGACAGTGCTTCCTTACAGTCTCAGACCCTGACTACTTCCAGAGCTTACTCACTTTAAGATGCATTTTCTATGTAACACTAAACTACTCCTACCCAGATTTTTCATTTTGCAGTGGAGGAGCAGAAAGTTCCAAGAAAGAAAAAACTCAGAATCTGAACCAGACAAATATTTTCTAGGACAGAATTCAATTTTATAAACTTAGTCTGACTCCAGTAAAGAGCAGATCCTGAAGCAAAGAATTTTCTTAACATGAAGACATTTCCCACATTAAGAATGAGTCCAAAGGCCACCAAAAAAAAATAAAATCTATGAACGCAAATACAGGAATACATATTCTGCCTCTCAAGAACAGCTCTTAGCAAAAGATTTTGGGACATTCTATACTTGTGAAGGACTTACTCCTTTTCATAGAAAGGGAAAGGTATCATAAACACCTTTGACCTCAGCACAGCATTTGAAATAGTTAATCAGTGGGAAAAACCTCAGATGTTTGTACTTCTATTTCCAGTTGATGTTACTGGAAATTCTTTCTAGTTTGTGTTCTGAGAAATAAATCTTTCAAAAACTGTGATATTTGCAAACCTTTCTCAAAGGAGAATGCCACAAAAAATATTCAGTACACTGTACTGTGCAATGAAGTGCTAAGAAACTGTGACAATATCTTGCCAAGAGAACTTAGAATCAAAGCAGAAATATTAATGACTGTGTGATCAGATGAAAGCTGATTGCATGGTGCAAGAAATATTACTCGGTACTTCTCAAATATTGTGAAAGGCATTTCATTATTCATTAGGTTAAACAAGGAAGTCAATATGGTACGTCTGTCAATAATCCAAACTATTAGCTGATGAGTGGATGATTGTGTATTGGATTGGAGAGAAACAGTAGGTGTTACCGCAGCTAAACACCAATTCAACATCTCATTCAGTAAGATATTTTAAGATACGTCCTAAGCCTTGGTAGCCTTTCCACTTGTAAGATGAAGAGTGAAGAATAAAACTGAAATAATTCTTAATTTTCAAATAAAAACCCCTTCTCCTAAAGTGCTACTTCTATAGCATCATTCTTTCATTCACAGCTCATGGCCACTAGCTAAGAGCTCATCTTCTATTGACATGTTTTCAAACAATATTTCCCAATTACTAAGCCATATATGAAAGATGATTCTTCATGTAAAAAAAAAACTTTGGGGATTTTCTTTTCTCCTCATCAAAAATCAATGTACAGGAAATTGCTCAGATTTGTCAGAGCAACCACTTCTGTTGCAGATTAATCATTAGACCTACCCAGCAAGAGAGCCTTTTCCAAGAAATCAGCTACAGTCTTATAGACTAACCTGCTAGAATGATATGCTTCATATCAGTGGCTTTTTTTCACTTTTTTTTTTTTTTTTTTTCCCTAAATCACCAGTGGAGCCATGCTTGTTTCAGCCTGTTCCCAAATGTGATGTACTAAGAAACTAATTTCTAGAGATAATAAAGATCACACACTCATATACCAAATGCAAGAAGGAAATGGCTGAGAAAAATGTTTGCACTGAACAAGGGAGAATTTAGAGTTGTAAGGTGTGAGATATGTCTTCTACTTGCTGTTATCTTAAAGCTACAAGGAAATAACAACAAAAAAATATTAGTTATAGGCTGCTACACTTTCAATATGATCCAGGAAAAGTTCCATACATCACTTAACTCTCTCCTCCCCAAAACACTGTTTTTCATTAATGGATATACATTCAACTGTGAGGTTTGTTTGTTTGTTTTCTACCTGTCTTAATTTTTTTCTTTTGTTAACCAGAAGAACCCTAAATTCCTGGCAAGCTACCTAAGTCAAAGAGCAAAAATTACAAAAGAAAACCAACAAAATAAACAGTGTCACTTTCTTCCTTCAAAGTAAAGAAGCCTCCTGGGTCTCATAAAATACCCAAACAAGGCAGGAAAGTGCCCTAAGCAGCCACAGCCCTTTAGCAACCCTTGGCCGAGGTACACAGAACTAGCTGCAAACTTTGTAAGCAATGGTCAGCAATTAGTAGTATTGAGGTGGAATGTACCTCACTGAAATATTCAGTGTCTCATATCAGTGTCACACACCACAGCATTAATGGGATCAAGATGCAACAATAATAGTTTCCATGACAATACAGCACATGCGCTCAGCAGCACCTCCCTGGCTAAACAGTAATCCTTCAGAAAAACAAGAAGGTCATTACAGCAACTTGTCAAATCAATGCAGAGAGTGTCTGAGCTGATTAAGGCATCTTCTCTCAGCTCTGACACGGTGTCAATAGTACTGGGCCACTAGTGCTCAGTCAGATGACTGAAGTGAAATGCCCATCAGTCAGGGAGCTGAGGTGGACTAATGATTCCCTGTGCTGCCTATTAGAACTACATGACAACTCAATCCTGTTTGCTTAAAAAAAAAAAAAGTGACCTTGTTGCTTTGTTTGAAGCTGAATTAAATTGACAACAGCAGCTAATCTTTACCTAGGGCGATTAAGAGAATTAAAGTACAACAACAAAGGCACACAAGGTTTTATGGTTTATACTCTTAGTTTGATAATGCTTGCAATCTACTAGGGTCTTTATAATCAAGTACAATGTAAATATGTATTCCAAGCCAAGCTGTGTTTGAATGGATCTGAATTAATCTATTTGTAAGAGGACACTATTTCCAGTGAATAAATGTTCAGAGAAAAAGTACCGTGCAAATACAGTAATAACCAAGGAGTGGTTTAAAGAAAAAAAAATGTGAAGGAAATGTTTAAAAAAAAAAATGTTTCTATAGTCGCCAGTCTACACATATAGCTACAACTCCAGGTAAGGAAAGGATATATTCAATATGAACATTACTTTAAAGATGCTTTAGGGTTGTAGCTTTTAACATGAATACACAGTGTCGCAGTATGTTCCCCGAAATACAGGGCACAATATGTGCCTTATTAATTTATAGCTATCTGTAAAATGTTTAACAAACAGTCGATATAAAGCAAATGAGTAACTACGTAGGTATGCATGATTTTCACCTCAGGCCATTCAAAACTGATGAGCTTGATGAAAGTCTTCATGTCCACATTGTGTTTCTCAGCAGTTTATCAGTTTACATTACTGACCTACTCAATCAAGAAGACACAAGTTAAGAGGAGGAAAGAAGAATCCTGGGCAGAATGTTTTATCTATGTTAAAGGGAAAATCTGAGCTCTTAGTAAAACTAAGAGATTATCTTTCTTTATTCCAGTAGCATACATACTGCTTAAAAGATGTACTCATACTCACAACATTAGCAACAGAGTTGAGTTGACTTTAACCAGTTAGATATCTGAGAAATGTGCACTGCACCACCGAGCTTTAGCTGTGGACTGTACTGAGGAAAAGGACAAAGAAATATGCAGCTGCCCACATTCTTTTCACTGAAACCTCAAAACCCAGTAAAGCTGTAGCTAATTGATATTGGTGAACTTTTAAACACATCCTCATTCCAAGAGCACTATTTTTTTTTTCAGATGATGTGAATGAGAACAGAATGGGGTTCAAATCTAAAGAAAATCTACCATAAAGATATGACACAAAGCCTGTGCAAAACCTGCTGCAGACTAACAAGCATGATGAGGACAAAGGGGATTTATGTTTACCAAGAAAGAAGTCATTGGAAGGACCAAATAGCTCAAGGGACTGGTACTGAGTTTGAAAGCTTTTCACCTCTTAGTATCAAACTCAAATCTAGCCCCAAGCTGTAGCTATTGAAGGTCATTATCATCCAGTGGCTGTTCAATATTGTGAAAACAGCCCACTTCTCACTGGACAGTGAGTCACATTTCAAAGACAGCAGCATTTCGGAAGTTCATTAGAACCCATAATTTTGGTTTGAGCATGGAGCACTTTATCATCTGCTGAGCATCATGCCCTCCAGAGGTTGACAGATCAGACAAGAAAAGTTTGCAGTGCTGCCACAATGCTGCCTGTGCTGCATGTGACAGAGGACTTTTATTGCTTATGTCTCAAATGAAGCAGGTTTTGAACTGTGCCTGCACAATTTAGAAATTATAGAATATATTTAAATATTTCAGTGCTTGATTCTGGTTTTATTTAACAGTGAAAATTTCAAGCAGTTGCTCACTCACACATCCTAAAATAGGAAAAGACATTTTAAGAGTGAATTCCCAGTAACATTTACAGTGAGAACAAGCCTTAGACAGGAAATATAGAGAATCTTGGATTATTTCCTGAAGTTCCCATTCTGTGTTCTAAACAACTTACTAGTGGTGTATCTCAGGTAGTCATATGTGCAGTTCTTACTTTAATTCTTTCAGCAGCAGGTTTTATAATGTATGTTTCTCTACACCAGTTGACAAGTGCACTCTTACCTTGATTAGTTTATGTTGTACAAAAGGTTCATCGGTGCTCATTATTTTGCATAATTAGGTAAAGCACAAACACTCACACATCAGTAAACCTGCGTTATTTGCTTTCAGACGAAGTAAAAAATTGGGATTTGAGTACAAATTTACCATTGTAGCATAAAATTTCCATTGATATAGAAAAATCATATCTTGTTATTTTTACATATTTTACGCAAATGCTTTTCATAAAAGATTATCTGGATAGAATCATAGACTTTTAGAGGTACACTGTCTGTGGTGTTCCAGCATGCTCTGCTGAAGTGTGACAATGCGCAGCTAACACTATTCCCCATGTCCCTGGTGGCAGCCCATTTAATAGGTACTATATCTATACAACCCAATAGCAAGAATTAAAAAGTATTAAGGTCTTTCAGTGGGGAATGATTTAATTGTTGGTTGTTAATCAACCTGACCATGTTTCACTAATCTTGAATTACTTTCTAATCTGACAGTACACGCATGCATGAGAAAGAACACTGGGGAAAGACAGGATTTTATATATTAATTCTGAAACATGACTAAGAGCTCTCTCATTTTATATGATGATTGAAACTCCAATGTAGCCAAAAAATAATGAGGTAAAATGATATATTTCGACATGCAAATTAAAGCTGACAAGGTGGCAGACCATTCTAAAACAAAGAAACCAACCAAACAAACAAAAAACCCAGAAACCCATCACCACCACTAAAATCCCAACAACGGAAAAAGCAAAGGTGATTTTCTTAACATTAAGTTATATTTTCCCCTTAAGCATTAGCTCCTAGAAAACAGAAACTTGTGTTTGTGATACCGCATGGATCCTGAAAGATGAAGAACAAACATCTCTTACAGGTTTCTAACAAGTGAAGATAACATCGAAATTGAGTCATTTCCTGATTGTTACGCAGGAACTCCTTTGAATAGTTCATAATCATCAGTGATGACAATTACTGACTCTATCAGGAGACAATAATTTCATTTTAATTCAAATGGTATCCTTACCAACTAGAAAAATTTGTGAGAAAACAAATATACTTTTCCTGACATTTCTGTATAAATAAAGGTTACAATTACCAGTAAACTATCCCATCATAAGAGAAACAAAACACATAGAAAAACCAAAACACAACACAAACTCACAAACAAAAAAACCCACAAACAAAAACAACCCACAAAGGAAGCTTTAAAGAATGCCTTGCCATTTGAAGAGTCCTGTGAAAAATGTGTCTCTTGGCATGACGCTTTCCATATGCTTATTTAAAGTTCTTGTTCAACTGTGCTGCTATTTATAAATAAATAAATAATCTATAGTACACAATTTCTTCAAAGCCACAGCTGATACTTTAGGGGGGGCATCCTATCTTACCAAAACCAAAAGTCACGGATACTAAAACCTCAGTTCTTTGTTGCCTACATCTGTTGTTCAATGTGAAGCAAAAGTGCTTAATTTTGAAAGCAGAATTCAAGGATATTAACATATGCTTTCTTTAAAAGCTTGAATTAACTTTGGAGGTCTAAATACTCTTAGCAGAAATAATTTTGAGTGTATTATTCCTTCAGAAACCCCAAATTTATAATTCTATTTCAAACATGTCAGTTTATGCCATTAAGTCATAGAAAAAGGTCTCTAAACAATAATTTCCTTTATACACACCTGTATGAATGTGTACTCACATATAAACATGCAAAAAGAAGCATTTTTGGATTTTTTAAAGTAACTTTTTTTTTTTTAATAGTAGAATATTCTTTTAGGAGACTTGCAAATAAAAACAAACTCTCAAGGCAAAGAAATACCCTAAAAATATTAGCAGAATGACCCATTTATGTCAAGCTAAAGCTAGGAATAAGCGTCTTCTACTTGCAGCAAAGCCATATTGATCCCAAAGCACTGCCATAGATTCAGGAATAGAAATTAAATTATGCTCAGGACTACCAAGAGACAGAGATGGCTAATCATAAAAACTAGGAGAAAAGGCCATAGCTGATAAGGGTTTCTACAGAATACTGAAAAATCCTTGCTTATTTTGTATTGCTGTTTCAGGCTCTTTGAGATACTGTAATCATTAAGTACATTCCACAGGGTGGGTTTCTCCTGTGAGCAAGACCTCAGTCCCCCAACAGTACCATTGAATTTTTTTTGTCCCATAAATTATTTGCCAAGCCTCACAAACTTTCTTACAAATTCTGTGAAAATTGTGACTTAATGAGAACAAAAGTCCCGTTTGGGAGAAAAATGTTTTTTAAAACTTACAGCGTTCTTCATAACTCTGCATTTGCTTAAACCTATCAGGTTCCATGGAAAGGCATCAAGAGGTTTTACTGTTCTTTTTCACTGCTCTGGCTCAATTCAGGGCTCCTAGCTGCTGCAGCCCTCAAAGGCTCACAGTGAAGACAGAACTAAAGAGCTATAGGTACTGCAACATCTTAAAGAACCACTTTATGTTAAGGTAAGTGACCTTCTTTTCTTATCAAGTATGTGTCCATTTGGCAAACAGAATTTCCTCAAGATGACAGTGGTAATAGAGACTGAAATCTCTCTTGATATTCAACCTAAATGACATCCTAACTACACGATGTCTAATAAAAGGTAGTAAGATGCTACACGTAGCCACTTCAAACACCTCAAAAATTGGCTCGTAAAAATCATAAGGACTAAAGGAATCATTTCTTTTGTCCTGGCAGAATATACCTTAAGGTTCAAAAGGAAAGATTTGTTGCTTCACGGGAAGAGGGTGGAAAAGTCTTACCTGATCTATTCTGACATTTTTAGTATGACATAATTTAGCCTGTGGATGCAGCCACATAAAGGTAATGTTAACGAATAAAAATAAAGGAATAATACATAGAAATCTTTGATGATGATCAAAGTATATATCTTCATCCTTCACAGCTCCCAGGTTTGCTTAGAGGAGAAACTATCAGCTACTGAAATGGTTCAAGAACTGTGGCACTATCTCACTGATTAATTTTGACTGTTTTCATGTCCACCACTGCTGTTTACTGACTACCCATGCAACAATAAGGAAAGATATATCTCAATAATTAGCTGCTATTATTAAATTATGAGCCACATGGTCTAACATCAAAAGTGGGACTCAGCCTTAGAACAGTAATGTTTAAATTCCATATGGTGTCAAGTTTCATCCTGAAAGTATGGCTAATGCTCCTGAGGAATTTCAACACTATCAAGCATCAAAAAAACCCCACACAGGAGTAACTATTTTATTAATTCCCCTTCATAGAAAAATGGTAGTTTCAGTGAATTTTCTAAAACCTGAAGTCCTCCAAAGAAAGAGGAAATTTATCCAAGATTCTGTTTTTATGTGTTCTTTTCAGCATAAATACAAGGGTAATGACTTCTGTGGAAACAGAATATAACCTACATTATATGTGGACAGTGAGAAAAAAGTTTGCTGGAAATGAAGATTAACCTATGAGCTTATGAAAAGTGATGACAAGAGGAACTCTTGATCCTCATAAATTATCTTTGGACTATCATTGAAAAGGAGTTTTTTAAATGGAGGCTCAAAATTTTTGTGAATCTTCAAGCGTTCTGTTAAAAACGTTAAAGAACTTTCAGACTGGTACTGACAGAAATGTTTTCTGTCTGTTACGTACGTGTACTAGGGACGTAACTCCTACATTAAAAAGAATTACAAATGAAGTCATTAAGGTCATAAGAACTTTCTGAGTATGTCAGCTTAAGATGCTGTTGTACAAAATTTACTCTCTGCAATAAATCCTCATATGCTCCCATCGGATGTGATGTAATGGACAATAGTGTTCATGTCCATAGAATTATGTAATCCAATGGGAATCATCACAGAACTGTTAAGCATCGGCAAGGTTTTGAATGACTGTAATTAAGTAACCTGCTTCTCTCCCTGTGTTCTACCACAACAGCTGAGGTCAGCTGCAACACTCGAGTCCCTAAACATAAATGTCAGGGGATGTTGACAGGAAATTCTCAGCAAAAGCCCTTCACCTATGGAATTCACTTCTTTTATTCTAGCATTGACAGAGCTCAGGTCAGCTGGCAATCAAGATGTAGAGCAAGGCCTCTTGCATAATACTCTCCAGGAGAGCCATAGAGATGCCTTTTAATATGCTACTGTGGCTAAATAGTTACTTAAGCACACTAAATACAAACAATATTCTCATTAACTTGTATTTTTAAATTTAACATACTCGGCTAGAAACATGGCTTGTTGTTTGTTGGGGTTTTTTTAATCCCATCAAAAATCAGTGAGAGAAGCTGTATATTAGAGTTGGAGGGATGACTGACAACACAACAGACACACAGTGTTTACATCTGTAATGAGAAAAGCAAACATACAGTAATGAGGGGTAATTCAGAGAATAATCAAAGTAATATTGTAACGACTACAACCAGCATATCATGCCTGAAGGAAAATATCCTGAAGGGATATTTTGCCTAAAGGGATATGGTCTATACCACAAAAGCTTGGAGCCATTGAAACCCCTAGAGAAAGATGATAATGGCTGTACATAAAGTATAATTTATTTACAATTTGAGGAAGGTTTCCATCAAGTCCCTAATGACAGGCTTACTAGTTACATTAAAAGCTGTGCTGATTCTGATAAAGGCACGAAGTCAATAAAGCAAAAAGGATCTGCCATACAGGGAGAAAATGGATGCTGCTTACTAGGCAAGAAGAAATAGAAATCTGGGTAGCAAATCAGACTTTAAAAAAAATCTGTATTAAAAGAACTCTCAATAGATGATCTCATGCCAGCGGACAGATTGTACTGACTACTCACAAGGAAGCACTATTCTTACTCATTCTGTGCTTGTGTTTTTAACTGATTGTGGGAAAGGGAAACTGAACAGTCTTTTAGGAGTGAAAGTCTTCTACCTATTTTCCCAGTGTCTCTGAATAAATGAGACATATATCAATAAAAACATATGTAAGCATAAAAGAAGGAAAAAAGTTATAAATTACTTAAAAATATAATATACCACATGGAATAAGCAGCAATAACAGGAAGGGAATTTTTTTTTTGTGTAAGAAATGAATATGTCTTTCAGTAATGTAAATCAGGAGATACTCCACTGAAACCAACCTGCTTGTACTGGTGTAAAACTAGTGAATAAAAAAGAAATGACCCCATCAAATCCAGACTTGTAAAAGCAGATATTATCAAAAGAGAAAAATTGCCACTGACTTGATCGAAGTTGGTAGAGTTCATATTAATTGGTCCTTATTTCTTGACACATTACTGCAACACTTAAGACCTGCAAATCCCACCAGTTTTCCCTGTCCTGCAGTCAGTTCTTTGTGGTGCTCAAAATTCATTCTGATTAAGCATAGGCATTTTGAAACCATAACCTGCTCTCACAGTGATCCTAATTCTATTACATATTTTTTTGAACCTTACTTAAACATCTATCATGACATGTTATGTTAACAGAGGCCATTAAAAATAATTAAAAAAACCCCAAACAAACAAAAAACCCCCCACAAAAAAACAACAAAACCAGAACAAAACAGGATAAACCTTCAAATATGGTGTAAAGATATTGTTTTCAATAAACTATGGGTTTTTTAAATGCACATAGAGTAATTGCAAACTACCATCACAGCAGATACAGCCAATCCAGCTGAACCCATGGAATATTTAAGAAGGAAAAATCTCATAGTTGGGATTGCTCTGTAGATCATCTCTATAAAGGAGATCTCCTTGAGGGAGAAAATGCATTTTTACAGCCATAGGTTGTATCAGAAGTTCTTTGGTTTGTGGAATTTAATAGTTTTCACAAATTAATTGGAAGAAAACTATCAAGGCTTCCATCCATGGTTTTGTTTTAGTTGTTCACAACTGAATACTTTTCATAACAATCAAAGTAAAACTTCTTCACCTGACTTCTTCACCTGCCCACTATACAGGAGAGTCCCTGCAGAGAAGCTGAAACTGAAACCTTATACATTCTCCCATGTGACCATTAAGACTCCAAGCTGAAGGATCATGTTCACTGGGTCCATCAATGAATCTGTAATTCTTTTATGCATAATGGGTGGTGTATTCTTAAGGCCATCGGGTACCTACAGGCTAGAAAATCCTATGCAGAACTAAAGACTGGGAGATTCTGGTAGGGAATCTGTAAACTCTGTGGAGGTGGAAAGAGTGGGTTTGAAATATGTTCCCCATTTGGGATGCATATAATTTTAAAGGCACACTCCTTCTTCACAAACCAGAAAAGTTTTAAGACTCCACATTCTTTATGGAGATATACACATTCCTTATGGAAGTGCCTATCACAATGTAAGTCAGGCAGTCTTCTCTTCTGGATTTGCTATACCCTTGTGTTCCCACTAAGGGAGGCATCTGCTATAGGTGCCACCATGAGCTTCCTAACATTTCCCATGCATTCAATAGAACTGAGAGATCTCACTTAAGGCTTTCAGTGCCAGTCTAGGAAGGAGGCACCTAAGGATTAATAAATAACTATAGCACACAATTTATACCCATCTGTGATTTTAGTCTAGTCCCTCAAAAATACATGCAGAAATCTAAATACTAAACCTAAGGTATTCAGATGTCTAAGTGTTGACAATTTTTACCTTAAGCAGTTAGTAAATTCTAAGTAGAGAAATGCCAAACGTGTAAGATAGACTAAAGAACAGAAAATCATGGGTGCATAACAGGAGCTGTAGCAATAGGTCTCTGTCTTGTCCCACTCGGTGGACAACGAGAGAAGTGAATCATTATGATCCCCTGATCATACTCTTGGGATATGGGTGGCATCCCCAAATTACATAAGAAGCATAGAGGCAGTCCTCATTTGATTGGGCCCCTTTCTGGTGCAGGGTCTGCTTTAGACCTCCACCTGGTGCATGCAGTCACAGTGGCTGGCAGGAGAAATTAACTCGGGGCGGAGGGGGGGAAGACGCCATCCTGTCTACACAGAATTTCTCTCTTCCTATTGTTAATTTATCTGCAAGGAACCAGGGGAGGATGGCAGAGGACTATTGAGAGTCACTGACACCTCCTTTCTCTATTCAGGCCTTGCTCATTTTCTGTCCAGATCTTATCACTACACAAGATTTGAGACATCAGTAGTTGGGCTCTTACAGTCTCTGCGATGAAAGTATCCTAGGGATGTTACTTTTTCCAATAAAGTTTTAGTCATGAAACAAAAGCAGAAGCATAATTTGTGAGTTATAAGCAGGACTGAAATTTTAAAAGGAAAAACCAGCAAGATAAGACAAATTAGTTTGTTCACAGGTAAATAAAGTAAGCAAGCTGGAAAACCCCACCCTGATTCTAAAACTCAGATATGGAGAGCATGAAGGAGATGGGGGTTTTAGATGAAAGAGATGTAAATGAAATATTGATTTCTCATGATAGTAGAAAAAGATATAATAGAGTCTAGCAAGTCGGTAAGCATTCATAAGGACTTCACTCATGTGAATGTACTCTTTGGGAGCACTAAGACAGCAGGAAACAAGGGAGACATTTATTTGAAACTGTACAAATTGAGAATAAGAAATACTGTAATCTTGAACATCCATCAGAGCATAATTGTTGTTTTCCATTTAGTGGCAAAATATGACTTTCCGAGGGCTGCTAGAAGGATCACCGTTTCACGAGGACAGCTCTGATGATGAGCGATAGTCCCGGTGTCCTAGTTAGAAACTTTAATGTCTTTTTTTCTCCCCTTGC
>JANHFX010006331.1:44525-66424 GCA_027560015.1 Chloroceryle amazona
CCCTTGCTATGCCATGCTGCTAGTTATAAAAGCTTGGTGTAATCCCCAGAGTTTATAGAAAAAGTGCATTAGATGTAAGGAGGGCAAGGCAGACATTGGCTTTGGCAGTTTGTGTGAACTGATTAAGGGTGATGTGCGGAAATCAGACTCCGCAACTCTGATAGTTGTAAAGTAGGTATATTTATTCGGCGCTGGACGCACGGGGGATAGCCCCACCACAAACGTGCGTGCCCAACATGGGGCAAAACCCTCTACTTAAACTACTAGCTTATACATAGTCAGTAGTTGGATGGTTTGGGGGTTTTTGCCCCCCCCCCTTTTTTTTTCTGTCTTCACTGACTCAGTCACAGCATCACAGAGGCTGCCTTGCAAAGATTCTATACAAGTGTAAAGGTAGGTTTCTCTCATTTACAAAACAGTAGTGCTAAGAGACACTAAGCATGGACTGTGCAAACACCAACAGTAATATCTACCCTAAAGTCCTCACATAAGTTTAAAGCCAGTCTCAGAAATACAGACAGCTGTGGACTTGTTTCATCAGTGACACTCGGATGCAAGTGGGGAGACCCATTGGCTAAATAAATCCCCAGGAAAGACAAGAACTCTTAGCATGTAAATGTTGCTTGTTAATGTGTTTGCATGGTTCCAAATGCCTACCAGATTTTCTGCTTCTGACCTTAAGACACTCTTAAATCAATTCTAGTTGACAATATTCAGCTCTTCCTGAAGAGTGACCTGGAGACTGATTTTAGATTTCTGGAAGTTATCCAGACCAGTGTCACATTCAGTGGCAGCTCTACTGCTTTTCTTCTGGTGGGAATCTTGACAGAAAATGTGCCAGTACATTTAAAACTGTATTGTGTGTGTACATGAATTTCCACAAGTGCACAGACATTTAATGCAAAGGTTTTGAGGCATCAGTGTTGTACCAGCCAAGAGATTATCAGTTATTCTTTAACAGGATGAGAAGATTTATTTGGAACATGTTCAAAAACAGAAAACAAACAAACAAACAAACCAAACCATTACCTTTTAAGGAATCTTGTAACTTTTTCTTGCATGCCTCTTTTCACACAGCACCCTTGTTGTCAAATGCACACTTCTGAAAAAAATACAGAGGGCTACTGCGCAAGCACACAACTTCACGCAACACAGACCAGCTCTGCAGTAATGAATCATTTTGTAACTCATAAAATGTTATGACACATTTGTAGCTTCCTCCATTGTACAACAGACCTGAAGCTCTATAGCAAGAGTTTGCCACAGTTTGCAACTAGTAAGGCAGAACAGCAAGAAAATATTTTAGGGAGGTTTCTAATATTTTTGTGTTGATGAACCCCACTGCCTCCATAAGAAACTGAAGAAACTGTCCATGCTTCATTGCAAAGCAGACTATTGCAAAGGGTCTATTAGGTCAGCATAGCTTTGTCTAGACAGCTGCTAAAAGCCTTCAAGCAGGTTCTCCAGGCCCCATCGGTCATCTGTTCCAGTGCTGTATTACCTTCCTAGTAAAGATGTTTTTCCTAATGACAAAGCTATAATATGTGATAACATAGGGATTTTTATTTACTGAACAGCAGCTGATTGCATCCTGCATTGCTACAGTTTTACCATGCTGATGGCCCAGCTAACAAGTGATTGCACTGACTAAAGCTAGAGAATGAATGCAGTTGAGTAGAATTGTTGCCTCACCCTATTTAAATTAGATCTGATAATAACTTAAAATGTCTTCAATTATCTGTCCCTATGTTATAACCATTGATCTGTGGGGCTAAACAGCTGTTGATCACCTCAAAAAATAAAGCAGCTGTAGACATGAGCTGTGAAGCAAGCTGGACACTTCCCTTACACTGCACCATACCTGGTAGTGGGAAGTAATGTGCCAAAGGATGTTTTCCATTATATTTTTACAGTTTTGTGACATCTAACCCAGACTTCCCCTGGTTTCATACTGCTAGATTAGCTAGAGGAAAAAATATCCAAACATCATAAGCAATATGAATACATACTTATCTTTAAAGTATGTGACTATGTTTTTCCATACTTGAAAGCAATAGAGTCTTGTGTTTATTAATATAAAATCATAAATGGTCTGCACTGCAGAAGAGACTGACTGACACAGAGCAAACATGTTTTAAACTCCAGAGAGCATTTAACAGGACAGCTATGGAAAGGACAGGTGAAGCCATGGGAACTACAGCCTACACTATGAGCACCACTGTGTGTCACACAACAGGGCACAATCATATAAAGCTCCTGAATTCATTCTCCCTGTGTCCCAGTATGCAGGATGCTGTACCACACTAGACCAAGGGATTAATATGATCTCTCACTCAAGTAATTATTCAACTACAGCTCTTAAAAAGCGAATATCAAATATGTTCAAAGGATAGTTTGCTACTAAAAGACATCTATATGAAAAAAACCCAGTATTTTGTGGGTTAAACACAGAAATCTTTCTGAATCTGATGACAGTGGTAGTCGCCACTTCATAAAATTGTTGCCCCCACTACACTTCTCAGTGGTCCTTCCCCTTACAGCTCCCAGAAGTTCAATTAAGCACTACCTCATTACCTCATTTGCCTCTGTCCTGGTTTGAGTGAGAACAGAACTAATTCTGTTCAGTGATTTCAATTTTCAGTTCAGTTCTTCTAACTCACTGCACTGCCTGAAGTCAGCAGCCTGTTTTCCTAGGCAGTGTCTACTTCTAGCAGTGATAACACCCCATGGGCAGAGTCACTATGAAGGGCTGGGGTGAAGACCAAAGTCGCTGCTGGATCTTGTGCACCCCTTTGGGGGTGCAGAAAGTGAAAGGCTGCACCTGCAGGGAGAAGCAGACAGGGCAGGGGACCCCAAACTAACCAATGAGGGATTCCAGCCCATATACGACATATTCGGTATAAATCGGGGGGAACTGAAGGTCTATAGATTGTTTTCTTTGCTTGCTAGTTAGCTTGCTTGCTCACCCACCCTCCCTCTGGAGACTCCCGGGCTCTTCTCCCCTCTTGGCCCACTTTGCCAGCTTTGCTCGGCTTTGGCTCAGGTCCTCTTTCGGTTCCTTCCTCAGAGCATCCCAGGAGGACTCTGCCTGTTCTGCCGTTGATCCCAATCGGTGTGTTCCTGAATCCGGTACCAGAACCCAGCTCCTGAACACAGCTCCCATCTGCTGCGGGGCCCAGGCTGGGACTCCCCCAGTGCCTGCTCCACATCATCAGTGGTGATGGTGATGTCATTACCATCAGGGGGTTGGGTTGCATTCTGGTTTTGTATGTATTTGTACATATTCTATTTATTATTATTATCACA
Source organism: Chloroceryle amazona (assembly GCA_027560015.1). Lineage (NCBI taxonomy): Eukaryota > Metazoa > Chordata > Aves > Coraciiformes > Cerylidae > Chloroceryle > Chloroceryle amazona. Next base: position 47,832 of record JANHFX010006331.1, read on the forward strand.
TTAAAGCTGTTCTAGTTTCCTTTTCTAATCACTAAGTCTCTCTCCCTTATTCCCTTTCTCTTCCCCTTTGGGGAGGGAGAGGGCTTAACAGAGAGCATTTAAGGGGCCATCCTGACCCTAAACTGTGACAGCCTCAATTATATGTATGTGTGCGTCTTAAAAAAAAATGTAAATAGCAATGTTGTTTGCAGTGTTCTCATGCAGCACAATACTTCTTACATAAATTTTCCTATTCCAGTCAAAGAATCTTAGGAAGGGCATCATGACAAAGGAAAAATACCCAAAGTTTCTGAATATCCCATGAAACTAATTGATAGCTCTTCCAAATTCCATAGGTAAAGTTCATTTCCTTGCACTTCCCCCGAGATATTAACCTGAAAAATGATATTAATTTTTTAAACAGTACACTAGTTAGTGACATTAGCTGGCATTTCAGATTTGAAACAGTATTATTTTAATAGAACCCCAAACCCCCCAAACTCCAGAAGTCAAAGGCAAAGCAGACAGAGAGATGAACAAATGATTTCACAAAGTATACACGCAATTGTGAGAAAATAAAAAACTCAAAATCTTTAACCTTTAGTAAGTAGAGACAACATTTGGTGTGGATGAATTGCATAATCTCAAACGGGAAACTGAGGATTACACAGGTGCAACAGAGTTTAAGGAGGCTCTTGAGCAATGGGAGTGGTGAAGCTCTCTCTGAAGATTTATTTAAGTTACAGAGATCTGTACAGAGATAAAAAAAGCTGCAGCAGCTGCAAAAGCACTTAAATACAATACTTAAATGCACTGTGATGTGCCATGCTGTATGGAAGTAGGAAACTTGTATTTACAGCAGAGACTTGATCAAAAACAACAAGGCTGGAGACATAAATGAATACTATTTCTGAGAAGCATATTCACTTCAGGAACCAAATGTTTGGTGTCAGCCTGTGACATTCATCTTGAGATGGCTATAATAAGTGATAATGATGGATGTAATACACACAGCCAACAGCTTTACTAGCAAGGTAAATTGCATTTAGCAGTCTCCACTCTTGAAGGATGTGCCCTAAATATTAATTTACAACCTTCCATTGCTCTCATCCTATAGGCCAATATTACTCATGAACTAATTTTTAGGCTTTATATTATCATATTATTCTCCTGGATACTTTTAAACAGCACTGAACCTACAGAAGCTTTTTAGATGTTGCCAGACATTTCCTGTGCAATGACTTCATATATACAGTAAACTAAACTTGGGCCTCGGACAACAAAACATTTCCCAAGGAGCAACTTAAATAGTCGAACTAAAACATGTAGCTATCTCCTAAAAGGGGAAAACAAGACAAAATCAGAGGACTTCATTACAGGTATTCTTCCATAGGATATGAGTACTCTTTTAGATGTTAGAGTGAGAGAGAACTGGACTTCAGATCAACTTATCAACCTCTTATCAACTCCCACTTACTACCAGTTCTCACAAAAGCAGGTGAACATCTTCCCACCACATTCAGCTAACCTCCAACAAATCCCTGAGCTAGAGGCAACAACTTTGGACTTCACGGTATTTGAAGAAGTTTTTTTCTTGCTGTCCTGTACTTTCCAGAAGTCATATGTAGCTTAAGTAGTCACAATGGCCTGTGGCAATGAAGGTCCACAGTTTAAGATTCCTTTGTGAATAGCAACAATTTTTTGTTTGTATCCATTACATTCACATAATGCAACTTGGTTTCTTATTGTATGGGAAAATAATTATTCAACTTTCTATGTCTGGAACAATTTGACAAACATTTTTCATATTCTTTTCTCTGCACACCTTTTCATTTATCTCATTCCACATTGAAAATTCCCACTCAGCTTAGATTTAAACTCACATGGAAATTGTTCCATCCCTTACATAAACCATTTTGACCATGTTCTGCCTCCCCCCCACCCCCCAAGCTTCTCTACTTCATCTTTTTAAAATTGGATATACCATCACTGTGCACAGTGCTAAAACTTCAACCATCCATTGCATTTGCACAGTAGCATTATAATTTCTCAGTTCACTTTCTAATCTTTCCCAAGTAAATCCTAACAGTTTATTCTGCATGACCATTACTGAGAATTGAACTACATTTTTTTTTTAACTACCATAAACCCAAAGCCTTGTTTCTGAATATTAGGATGTCTTGTAATTTATAGAACTCATGTTTTTCCTTAGGAAATATTCTTAAAGAATGATCAAGCTATCATCTTCTAAATTCAAGCAAAAAAAAACCCAACCAAATCACCAGCTTCCTTGCTAAGTATTTTATTTTGCCTTCATATTTAATTTGAAGGTATTTTGAATACAGTCATCTCTTTGCTTCATTGTTTGGGAATTTTGCTTTGTTTACATTAGACATTCCTGTGTATAACACAGACAACTGGATCTACTGAAGATGTCAACTAAGAATTTCCATGAGATTTTTTTTTTAATAACCTTATTCAGTGTAAAACCATTACAGTTTTTCACTGAGAAAAGTAACACAAATGGTGCTATTTAAATGTGCAACATTAGATCTGCCGAGTCCCTCAGATTGTCAACCATTTCTATGGTTTAGTCCTAAACAGAACAATCACCTTTTTAAAACAAAGGGAAAAACTGTTCAAAGATCATTATCTTGCTCTATTTCTACCCTCTTGTGCTTCTTTCATGCATTTATTGCTGTTTCTGCAGACTGTAATTTCTTTATTGGCATTTAAATAGACCTCCCTTATGAGAAGAATGCTACATTGCCTCACTTGCTTATTTTGCATATTCCCTAGAATTTTATTCAAAACTTGATACAACATCTTTCTTAATCCCCTTCTCTTCTTCAAAACCACAGGCTTACCCTATCACTTCTTAAGACTAACATGCCTGATTTCCTTGGAAGAAGCGTTCTAGCAACTCTTCTCACCAAATTCTGTCTCCTGAAACATCACAGGATCACTGAGCATTCATTTCACTTAGGCCACTAAATTCTTAAGAAACAGCAACTCTCTTGATCTCAGTATATCTAGACAGCACCTGAAAGCTTACAATGTTTCACCCCAAATCTTCTGACAGTTTGGTTCAAGCTGAAGGCATAGATCAAAATTTGCAACATGCATCTCTGACTCCATGCTGCATTCTGAATTGCTACACACAGCAGGAACTATTACAAAGTGAATGTTGGCAATACTCAGTACTTATCCAGCTTCTGCGAATACACATACCATATACAGAGGAATTACAACAGGACATTACTGATGATTAAATGAATTGCTAATGCAATGACTATACATCAGTGTCATAGCAAAAAACAGTTGTATATCTATGGAAGGAGACAAAATAACATAGTTCTTTAATCTTATGTCCAATAACAGTATGATTCAGTGTAAGATAATGTATCAAATAGTGAGTCTTACTCTTTTTGGACATTAATCTTGACAGAAAAATCTTTAGCTTTGTATAGATTAGTCAATGCAAATTCATTAACTACTTGTCATGCTTCTAATACAATCTGCCCTGACCCTAAAGACTTAACAGTGTTGTGTTAATCAAATCTGCACAAGATCCCATACAGACAAAACAGTCTGTTTCAGGTTAGTCAGAATCTGCCCCCCTCCCCCTAAAAAAAGGGGAAAAAAAATTAAAAACTGGAGTAAAGTATGTGAGAAGACTGTTGAAAAATATGTCTCCCATTTATATTTTAAAAATTCTTTAGTTTTAATAAAATTATTCCATTTTGTATATCGTAAGGAAAATGAAAAAATCAAATAATTTTAGTTTGGATATTTTTAAGAGTTGATTCTAGAAAACTGCCACTTTAAAGCAGTAAATCAGAGCTCTACCTTACAAAGGATAAAATGGAAATATTTTAATTTCAGTGAACATATTTTTCCCCCCTCAAGAAAATATTTTTGGGAAATATTTCTGAAATTTATATAATTTCATGCTGCCCAGCCATTTCAGTATTGATCTTTAGAAAAAAATAAATTAAAAAAAAATTGGTTACTGAATCCAAAGGTACATGAAGGAGTGGTATAGCAAGAGTGTATAATATCTGTCTGCCCTGAAATCCTAAACCCAGAAGATCAGATACCTGTTTACAGCGGGATTAACTAACAGCATCTTTCTGACTCTGACTTGCAATCCAAAGTGCAACATATTGTCTCTTCTGCTTCCATATCTCTTAATACCAAAATGTAGTATTAGCCATCCTTAACAAATGCAGTTTACAGCCACATGTTGTAGACCAATCTCAATGTTTAGTTTTGACTTGAACCTTTTTAAAATCCATAATCAATCGTGACTAGTACATGTTTAATAATTTCCTTTTGGGCATGTCTGAGAAAATAGAAATAATAGAATAGAAATAATTCCACTTAAGACCAAAAGATTTTTTATGTCTAGCTCCTGGTGTCAGGCATTTTTGTTTACCTATCTAACCATGACTTGAAATACAAAAGCTTTCTAGCTTCATTGACCTCTACCTCTCTTACTGAAGCGATACATTTTAGAAGCTGAATACTTTCCGACTTGCTAACAACAGCTGTATATACTCAGTTTCATAAAAGTCCTCTATTCTAGATACAGTTAATTAATAAGGAAATATGTCAGTTACACCACTCAGTTTAGTGCTCTTTTTTCCATTGTAGCTATAACAGTTTAGACAAACTAAACATTAAAAAAGTAAAATTCTGAGCCTGCTTCAATGTATAACAAACAGAAATCTACAAGCAATACACAGGAATAATAAGTTTTCATCTTGTGATGATTCCTATAAACTTCCTTTGTAACAAAATAAATATTTGTCTTATTGCTCCTTGAAATTAAAGGAATATGAGAAACAATACAGTCCAGAATTACTTTTATCATTTGCAGGCATATATCATGTAAATAACCCTTTTTCAGCTATATCAGATGTGAAATCAAGCACTCAGAAGTCATAATGTAAATATCTTAATTTCCATGAAGAAATTCTGCAGTCAGTAATGGTATCAATATTGGCAGGTCTGTATTACCAGTAAGAACAACGTTCAGTCCTAAATTCTCATGATATTGTAGCATCAGAAATTATTTGACTTGGATTTGTCTGATACGATATTTTATTAGTCAACTATTAAATGAAGCAATAAATAGTGAGATATTGGTTCCTAAGCTACGTATAAAGCTTAGCAGATAACGCTACAATGAAGAACTGAAAATATTACTAGATATTTTAACTGAAGATGGTTACATACAATCCATAATCGAGTGCAATAGCATACTGGAGAAACCTGTTAGCAGAACAAATATCATTTCGAAAAGTATAAATAATACACATTTAGATAGGCCCAAAACCTCACTTATCTATAATCTTGGCCTGTGACAATACCAAAATGCCACTTTGTCCACCTCCCTGAACCTTGGGGAACAAGACCAATGTATTAAGGCTACATTTTCCAATCCCTAACGGGGCAACTGTTTCATGCCTTATATTATGCAAGGGAAAAGAATTTGTAAAGAAGAAATACGTGCTATAGCCACTCAGTCTATGGAATCAAAGCAGAGATAAGATTCATTCGCTAGGCAATGCCATAACTTAATACAAAGCATTTTAGAATAGTGTGGGGAGATTCATTACCAGAGGAAAGATGTTGAAATAGTGGCAGATAAGTTTGTTATAAAGAAGCAGTAAGTACAGCAAGTGGGTCCTGAAATACCAGAGGGGCTAAGCTAGTCATAAAAAATGCTTATCTGAGCAATGATTAGCTCATACTGACCTTGAATGAAGTTTCATAACATATTCTTTCATGATGAGCACATCCAGTACAGTCTCCTCCAAGTGCTAAGCTTTTTCCACGGAGTCAGATAACTTGACAATATAAAAAATTAGGTCACAAAAATCTGAAACAAGAGTTGAAGAAAAACTAGGTTCACTAGAAAATCAAAATGCTGCTTTCAAACAATTGTTATGGTAAAAGACTGAAGGAGCTGCTCACAGAAAACTTGCAAATAACAAAAGACTAAGTGCAACAAAGTATTGGTTTTGTATCCACCAAACTAGTTTTAACAACTTGGTTTTAGTTAGTTCTTTGATGCATTTGGCCACAGATGGAATTCCCACATCTCTTCTGATTTTCTTTTGTTTATTACTTTTTTTTTTCCTGCTTTTATTTCCCTTTACAAAAATGTTTAAGCAGCTCATTTTGTACATAGGGCTGTTTATGGATTTATCTTCATAACTATGGGCCATATTTCTAGGGTAATTTCATTAGCTTCTAATTTGTTTAGGGGTTTGTGTTTGTTTTTCCCCTTTTATGCTGGTTCCTAAATTCCTCATGGGTTGGGGTTTTTTTGTTTGTTTGTGTGGGTTTTTTTTTGTTTTGTGTTGGTTTCTTGGGGGTTGGTTTGTGCTTTTTTGTACATTCTGTTACTGATATTGGCTATTTTAAGAATTTTCTTCTCACTGTAATTCATCCAGAGCTTTGCCTGGAAGGGATTAAATGTATGAATTTCAACCTTGTTACGATCTAATTTCATGGTTTGTTTTAACCTTCAAAAAGAAGCATCTTTAAGCCCATGAAAGTAATTTCTTGTATGGTCATAAGACCTGCATTTAATGACATGCATGGGTTTAGAGCTTCTGTAACAGTTTTTCTTCACTGACAAGAGATAACTCTGACGCTGTGGTGAAGTTATAGTTAACACGTAGACATATGGGGATTTCCTCTCCTGAACATTTAAAAGATCTGTATTACAAACACTCAGATGATATGGATGGGCCTGCTGATGGATGATGAAGGTATATACCATGTTTCACATATAGATCAGCCAGCACCAGGTAAGACTGTCAAGAATGAAAGGCCAGCACCAGGTAAGACTGTCAAACTGCTATACAGAACAACATTTGGCACCTTAATACACTGCAAAATGGTGCTTTAAAAGCAATGTTATACAAGACTTTTTTGGGTATTTGGGTTATCCAGGAGTACTTTATGATCAATCACTTAAGACCTTTTCAAAAACATCCCCTGGATAATTTAAGAAAAGGCTTTAATAGTCAGAATTAAATAAAGTACAATATAATCATCTTATTTAAGTAAAGGGAAGATACACCATTGTCTTAATTCTTTACACAGTTTTAATTCCTTTCTGTGTTGGAGACTGCTAAGGATTCCCCTTCTCATTTACCCAGACATCCACTCTAAACTCTGATACAGAAAAGAAAGGGTGAGGAAATTGTTATCTACTGTTGCCCCTTTGCTATCCACTTTACTGCCACACTTATTTCTCAAAGACCAGAGGTTCAGCCTTCCATATTGAGAAAAGGTCTTTGGTCTCTAAGTATAGATGCTCAGCAAATTGATACTAATAAAACAACACCTCTAGACGGGAGTGTATTTTCTTTCTAACAAATTAATTTCCTCATTTAGAAAATTAATTTGTCTAAATGGTTCTTCCTTTTATTTTTTTTTTAATTTGTTCTGAGACTTTTTAATTTCTGCTTCCTGCTGTAATATTACCATCTGAAACTAGGTGCTCCTTATTACATTAAGTACTATGAAAAAAGTTGAAATCAGGTCTACATCATTATTTACTAATGTAAACCTCATCAAGGAATCAAATTGCTGCTTTGCAAATCCAATCACTGAGCAGCTTATTACACTCAAGTTCATGCAAAGAGTGAAACCTTAAGAATAGACTCTGCTGTGAACATACATCATAACACATACATCATTCTTCTATTCTACTTCCCCTAAAAAGAAAGCTGTTATCAAAATCAAATTTTGTAAAATTTTACAATATTTGCTTTTGAAGTCAAAATGGCTATAAACACTATGAGCACACTTTTATTTCCAGTTTTGTGGAGGAAAAGAAAATGCACCCTTGTCTCCTACTCTCTAAATGTACATATATGTACTTCTGCTTTTTATATATACTTTATAAAGCTATAAATACCTGTATAAAAAGGTTAAATTACTAGAAACCAGTAGAAATTCTTATGTTTTTCTACAAAGTTACAGCAGACATAATATGAAAAATATTAATAAAAACTTTTAAAAATTAATTTTCAAACAATTGTGTTTGACATGCTTCAAATTATCGTCTGTTGCATTCTTGCATCAGTCACCACTTCTGAAAGCAAGTATTTCGGTAATTTTCCTTATTTCAGGAAATCACGTTTACCCCATTTGAAGCATAGTCTTTTGTAAAAAAAACCAAAACAAACCCACAACAAACACAAACAAATATAAATACCAGTGTTTTAAAATCACAATGACTGCAATGTCACTGTTATTAAGCCAATTTTTTAACTTTTATTTTCAGATGACCACCTCCCCAAAAGAAAATTTTAAATGCATCAATTTTGTCAGGTAGACAGATTATGAAACCCAAAGGTGGTACTGGAAGATCTCAGACTTACGTTCTGCTTGTTTTCTTCTCAGCTAAACCTCTACTTATACTCCATGAACTAAACTAGTTTTCAAAAGCTTGATTAAAAGGTCTCAAATGTTAAATAATAGATTTCAAAATATCATATTAATATCTGGAAATATATAAGTTCTATTTTCCTGAAACTGTGCATAAAGTTAGATGAAAACCATACAACCATACATGGCATCTACCTCTTACAGAAAGCATAATTGCAATATTCTTTTCCACAAAAAAAATTAGAAAATATGGGGAAAGTGCTTGTGAAGTGGAAAATTATTAAAGAAAAATACAGCCATTTAAAAATACGAAAGCATTTTATATTGCAGCAATCCAACTGATTATTTCACATGATTAGGTACCTCACAAGTACACAGCATTTATCTTCTCTCTACGGGCGCTTGTACTACTTTTTGCTATGTCTTCAGCAATGTGAAAACTAGGTTTTTATAGCTACTTTCTTTTAGAGCTACTTTCCATATAGCTACTTTATGTATTCTTAAATAAAAGTTTGAATAGCAAAATTCTATCCCGTTTAGTTACTAGTAGATCTCAAAGCATTGGGTCTTCAGCCATCCTATTATGAAATTTGATAAATTAGGAGACAAAGGGATTTATCTACACATGAGACTTACCCTTCTCTACGCTAAAAAAAGTCTTGACAGAGGAGTTGGCGTTAAGCTCTTTTGCCCTGAAGTTTTCAGAATGCTCCTCCTATTCATCTGTCTTGCTACACTTTCATAAGAAAAAAATTTTCTCCTTTTGGACTTAATAGCCACAGGTCCGAAACCTCCTTTGAAACTATCACAAAACTAAGGGAAAACATTACAGTTAGACATCTTGAAAAAGAGAGACAAGAAGTGTCATAAAAATCATTAGGTCCTTGTTTAGTCCAAAACCAGTATCTCTCATTCCCAAGTCACACTTCATTCTGACAATGGGATAGTCAGTATTAGAAAAGGAGACACAATTTAGTCCACCTCAGGCATTGGCATGTTACCTTTAACAAAGTTATCAAATGCAGTGTTAAACTACTGCTGCTATACAGCAGGGAGACTAGCTCAGACTTAGGTAAACTGAGGTTTGGAACAGATATGCTAGAGATGACGTTTAATAGTTAATAAGGGACGTCTATTTAAAAATATTTCTGTAATAATTAACTGAAGACCAGATAATGATTGTAAGGTAGAACATAATTAAGTGAATAATTATTAACAGAATTAACTAGCAACTCAGAAAATAATTTCTGTAGGTTACCTTAAAAGCAGTTAATGTGCAAAATTTGTTAATATGGTGGTTAATATGCAATGAATTAACAATTAAACAAAGTGATCAATGAATGAAAAAAATTAATGATTGATAAGGGAATACCAAGTAACCCAGATTGCTAATTAATGATTCCTTAACTAGTGAAACTAGTTAGCTTGGTGAAGAACTGAAGCTTCTGACCTGAACAAGTATTTTATTTTTTTATGTTATGTAGCTGGGATGACTCAGAATACATATTAGTTCTGCCAATTTTAATAAACATTTTCAGTTTTGGATTGCTGAGATACATGAAGACTTTATTTATTTATACACATCACAGCTCATTGTTCACTCTTGGGAATGTGCATATGATAAACAAAAACAAAATAATTTTGAATTACACGTTGCTATTTTCCCCAACTAAATTAGAAACATCCTGCCCTTATGTTCAGCAAACACAGTGCGACGTTTACATTTAAAGATTTCTCCTTGCATATGTGCCATTTGTCAGGTAGCTTATGAATATTTACATATTAATAGGCCTGACATCTGTCATAATTGCATATTAATTATTGTAGGTTTAATCGGGTAATTGATTTATTATACTGCTGTCCACAATTCCAGAGAAACATTCCCGAGGGAAAATGCATGCGTACACACAAATTTGGTCCACTCCCTTTCAGATCATCTGTGGAGCAGTGCTGCAAAGTTGTGCTGTTGTGTTTTTTTTGTTTTGTTGTTGTTTTTTGGTTGGTTTGTTTAGTTTGTTGGCTTTTATTTTTTTCAGTGGAAAGAGCTCCATTTCAGAATTTGATCCAGTGCTTGTTAAGAGTCAGATGAAAGGCTTCCATTGACTTCAGTGAGCTTCAGCTCAGGCTTTTTTTAGTCAATGTAACAAACCATTTCCGAAACAGTGGAATGACAAAAATCAATGGGCTTCTTGATTTTGAATCAATGGAGAATTACAATTCTAGTATATAAATTATACAGGAAGAGGAGATTAGGTTACAGACGTGGGGAAGCAGCAGACACTGCAGCTGAAAGATGTACCAATTCAGCATAGAGATGGTAGATTGTAAATGAACAAAATTTAAGTGAATTAAGAAGCCGGACATTAAGTCAACACTTAAAAAGTATTCATTAAATATATATATATATGGGCTTTAGTAAACTATATGTACTCTGAGAAGACAAACATGTCAAACAAATAATACCACTACAGTGTAGCAACAGGCTATAGGAAATATAGCAAGGAACCTCTAAGTAGGCAAGACAATGTTAGAGCCTACTTAAATCCAGTCATCTCAGAAAAATTTGGGAGCATTGGTTCTTGTTACAGCAGACCTCTAACAGTGCAGCCTTGCAAGTATTCATGTGCAGGAAGGCTATGAGAGCAGTGTGACATGCTGACCACTCGAAAGAAGTATAAACATTTTTAAAAGAAGGTCTTCCCACCACAAATCTGACTACTTTTTATTTGAATAAAGCCAAACAGAAAAGCCTAATGATTAACATCTCCCCACCCTGCAAGGAGAGTGAAGAAATAAGTCTTGGGATTCCTGGCACAGGAAAACCAGCCCACTACTCACATAAAAAGCCTGAATGTGATGTTCACAGGACATAAAAGAGATTGGGGTTCCCGTCTCAAACGGGGTATCCCCTTTGTGCTGGCAGAACAAACAGGAGAGGAAGGAAAAAGGACCAGAGGTGATCCCGAGTTACAGCTGCAAGCAAGTCGGGGCATAGGAGGCTGGAGAAGGAAAACAAATTACTTCAGAAGGGCGAGTTGCAGGTTCAAAGCAGTAAGAGCCCAAAAGTTGGCCAAATATGGCATGTCTGATCCCTAAACCTCCCCCTAATTTTTCCCCAAAAGGTTCATTTAATGCAACATTTCCCTTATAAAGCTAACTGAAGTTTGAACCAGTTGAAACCTGGATGCAGAAGTAACTGCTTACTTGCATCTCCACAGCCATATTAAAGAGAGAAATGATAAAAGCTTCAGATGATGTTCTGTCATTACCACATGACAGTAAGACTACTACACATTTCACAGATCTAGTCACTTCCAATAGGTTGTATTACATCTTTGAACTGGCCTGTCCGAACGGAGTCCAACATGGATTTGGACTGGCACCAATATCACTTCAAACCCTGCCAGGCCCCTTAGCCTTACCATTTGTAACTTTCACATCATTTCTCAATCACAGTTTAGACCTTGAGCAGAAAAGGAACTGCATGGCAGCCTGCCAGAGGAGTGCTTATTGTTTATAAATTATGAACAACCTGTGTACTTCTGCAATTGGCAGTTTCTATCTTGAAGAAAGTAAGCTTTATTTATAAAAGTTAGAACATCTTGTTTTGTCCTGTGTTTTGGTAGAATGTCTCACATCATACAGAACACATATGTATAAGCCACATTAAACCTCAAGCTTAATTTGTCCAGACCTAAAGGGTATATTACAGTTCTTATACTATTAAAAGTAATTACCGATAATTACTACGCAGAAGTAAAGGAAACAGGAAAATCTGTCTTTAGTGAAACTCCACAAATGGAGCATGACAAATCAGATACTAAGTCTGAATGCTGAAAATATTACTGATAACATAATTTAAGAATATTTCAGTGGTTTTGGCTGCATTTTATGGATCATCATCACATTAATTTGCCTAACATTAGCATCAGAAATCTACAGACACAAATTCATTAATTTCCTGTTTGTTCTGGTTGTTAAATCTTTTCTGTTGTCCGTTTCTTACAAAGACACAGTAAAGCATCAGAGCAGAGAGCTTTTCTGAAAGTACCTGCAGTAGTGATAGAAATATTGAGTAGCTCTGAAGCATTCATTTCCAAATAAAAGCTTAGACCAGTGATTTCAGTCCCTGAGAGCAGAGTCTAGCAATATTTGAAAGTAATGAGAAACTATGACTTGCTGCATTGATAAATATCTTAGGAATGTTGCCACAAAGTATTGTGGCTTTTTAAGACCTGGTACAATATGGTTTATTTTAAAAGCTAACTTGTATCTAAAGTGTATTGTGACCACATAATTCAAGTTTAAAGCAATCACCTATACAAAGAAAGAGCAGGAGAAGTGGGAATCAAATGAGATAGAAGGAAAGGAAGGGAAGAATAAAAGGAAAAAAATACACAGAGAGAACAAAAGAATATCTTAAGCCACTCTTGCCCTGTCTTTCTTCAAGTTGGAGAAGACAGATGATCAGTAGAGAGATTAAAGAAAGAAGGGCTGGTTTGGAAGCTTATAGTATGCAATGAGAACCAGCCAAGAATAGGAGTCCTCAAATAGTTTTGTAAGGAGACTGCTGAGACAGGCAAAAGCATTCCCCTTCGTGCTGTCAGGAGGCATGGCCACATGCTGCTGTGCACCACAATGGTGTGCTTGTCCACCCTCCCTGCACCACCACTCTTCAAAGCTGCCTGGATAGGCAAAAGCAGTGGTAGTCACTTAATATTTCTTTTTGGTCTGGCATCAAGAAGGAGAATGTGAGGGTGATGGGAAATGTGGGAATCACCTGTGAGATGATAGAGGGGAATACATGATTAGAACGGAAATTTCTCTCACAGTTTTAGAGTTGAAAGTTACTCAGCCTGGGAGCTGAACATGTTGCCAGCCCAGTCAAAGTACCATTGTGGGGCAAAAGGTGCTCTTACCTACACGTCCTGCATGCCTGCTTACATCACAGAAAAGGCCCAGGCAGGCTCTTCTCAGGCTGGGAAAACAGGGCACAAGGAACGGCAGGGCATGAAGCACAAGTGACACAAGCTGCAAAGCAGATAAAAAAATAAAAAATAAAAAAATAAAAAATAAAAAGAGAAAATAAAGGAAGCTGAAAAAAATGAAGGAGGGAATCAGAAGTTAGCAGAATGAGGGAAGAGATGGGAAAGCGAGGTCTGCAGGGATGTGAACACACTGCCACAACCACCCTTTTGGTACCTGTATTGTATTGTGTTCTCATTCAGCCAAGTGTGTCACAGCCTGTCCCTTATATTAAATAAATAAATCATGGTAGAATACCTTCCTTCTGTTCTCTACAACCCTGACAGTTTTCATTTTAACACTACTTTCACCTCTACCTGTCTGGAAAGTGAACTCAGAAAGCACCTGCTCCAGCACCTTCTTCCATAGATCATTTGGGAAATGGAACTTCCCTCTCTGAAGTCAGACAAATCCAGTGGTGAAAGAAGCACGCAAATTACTATAAAAAACCCACCCCCCAAACCCTGAAGAGATGGATATGTACATGTAACAAAATAAGTGTGATTTATTTATATATGAATCATCTGAAGTCATTCAAGGTCAGGCTTGACAGGGCTCTGAGCAACCTGCCCTAGGTAGAGGTGTCCCTACTTGTGTGGGGAGGTTAGACCAGATGACCTCTAGAGGACCCTTCCAGCCTAAAACATTCTACGATTCTATTTAAAACATCACTTCTAGAAAGATACAGGCCCAATAACGCCTGACTTTGCAGAAAGATTTCCAGCCATACATACACAATGGTCTCCTCCTAGTCTCTGACAAAAACAACTGTAAGCACCCTTAAAAACAGAAGTTTTGACACCTTTTAATTTCTGTGTATACCAACTGTGTATATGTAACCTGTAAATCTTGTCTGTTACTGAGTGCCCATGGAGCTCATGACAGACTACACAGCACCAAGGCGGTGATGTGTTCTACCTGTTATTCTGGCATGGCAGGACTAAAACAAGTACATAAGTAAAAAAAAAGCCACAAAAAAAGAAACAACACACCAAAAAAAAACTAACAAAAAAAACAACCCACAAAACACAAACAAAACCAACCACCAAACAAATAGATATGACACAGCCTTCCTAGGTGCCTCAGAATATTTTAATATCCCTGTTAGAGGTTTCTAAATGGTAGCCTTTTTAATTCAGACACTGTATTTTTATAGCCCTTATAACTGTGTTTTCTTGCTTGTCACATTCTCAAACAGAGAGGTAGCTTCTGAACATATGTAGACTTTGGTCCTATTTTGGCACTATTTGATTCATTCGATCTCTCAGTAGGCAGTAATTATAGCTATATGTATAACCTCTGGCTTTCCAGTGATATGTATAGTTACACCTCTCCTCTCTTCTCTAAGATCCTTTAGCTGAGTGTTCTGAATTCATTCCTCTTTCGGGGATAATGCATGTCTCGGTGCTTCTGCAAGGGTACAGATCAGGGGCTATGGTGCTAATTTAGCACAACATCACTACCAGGGAAACGGTTATACTTTGTATTGACTAATTTTTCTCTTGTGACTGTATTGAACCTGCTCCTCAACCTTTTCTTCACAGAATGCCATCACCATCTAAGTAATACATCATCAGTGCAGTTCACTCTGATGATGTATTATACTAACATATCATTAGTGCAACAGCAGAGCAAGGCGCTTTGATGATGTATTAATGCAATACATCATCGGAATGAGTCACTTCGATGATGTATAACTCAAAAGATGGTACTATCCAGGGAAACGTGGACATTCAATAAATCAGGAACAACATTAATGAATAAAATCTAGGACATCTTCTAAGGAAAAACAAAGCTTCAGAAAGCTTTGAATGAGTATAGCACAAAGAAAAAAAAAAAGATAAAATGCAAACTGTAATTTTACCAGGTATGTAGATTTCTGTCGAGTACAATTACCATGATATTAAAATTTGAGTTCTCTTCTACAATGACACTAGGTATAGACAGGGCATTTATAGATAGTGTAAGATGGTATGATACAATTGGTAATATAATCACTTGAGACTTACCTTATCTGGAAGCAGAGAAAAAGAGAAGAAATGCAGAAAACCCAATTTCTCCCCGCCCAGTAAGGTTGAAACTTTTTTCAAACTGCTGAAAGAAGCAGTTAAAATTCAGTGTTCAGATTTAGTACACACTTTGCTAGATTTATGTAAATCACTCTGCTGACATTGGTGCAAGTAGAAATGGCAAACTTTAAATAAAGCACTGAGGATTAAAAGGCACTTAGCCATAAAAATAGGTTTCAAATACACCAGTTCTGGTAGATACTATTAACCTGGGGGGGGGAAGGTGCCCACCCATTGATTTACCTAACCGATTACAGCCTACCAAACCTCAAATCCTAAATAGAGTAACTGTACATAAGATACTACATGCAATTCAGAGTTACTTGCAAAATTTTACAGGAAACTTAATTAGCAAAAAGCAACAACAAAAAAAAAACACCAAAAACCCAAAACAAACAAAAAATCTGTATTTCAACATCATGAACAAACCTAATATAAACCATGAGGGCTTTCACTGGTGAGAGAAACAACATACTTTCAAAACAAAAGAGGACATTCTTTATTCCCTTGTCCTTCAGGTTTTATGACAGGGCCACAAAGTAACCACTGTAAGATATATGAGATTGCACTCTGATTAAACAATATTTATTTCTGGGTTTCTTATTCAAACAACTACACAGCTTTTACTTACACATGCAGACATCCTACTTGCCACATACCTTAACGTGCTTAAAAGAGGGTAACTTCCGAGCAGGCCTTTTAGGCCATTAGGGCTATTGTTCTGAGACCAGCTCTGCAAGTCCTCACTTCCCCCTGCCATGAGAACAGGCAGATTTTGTTGTTGTTTTCTTTTAAATTGGCCTCAGCTGCATTTGATTGCTCCAAGCTTGTGGAGATTCTCCAGCTGAGGCCCTGCAATCCCCGTTAGGATTTAACTCCTCAGTCTCACTTTCCTCGGCTTCCCAAATCGCAGATGTGCTGATACGAATAATGAATGTGCTCATTCCGCTGTGCAGGACAGAGAGAAAAACTCGGTGTTTTAAGTTGTAACCCTAAGCACTTGCACTCAGAGTGAAGCCTGACACTCGCTTTGTGTGGTGAGGTGTTGAGGCTTCTCAAGCCCTCACCATGGCATGAACACAACTACAGCAGATGTTGCCAACTGTCCTTGTTCAGAAGGAAACTCTAACATTTTGAGACATTCCAGTCACTTTACAAAATAAATCACTTTTCTTGAAGCATTTCAATTAACTGCACTCTGGAGAGGGAAAATACATTTAAACTTATTGAAAATCCCCCTGAAAATGAGATAGAGGCCTGCAAATATTGACGAGAGTAAAATGTGCCGTTTTGTAGACAATCATTCCTGCACATCGGCTTGCTTCAGCCCAAAACCCCCACTTCAGGACCATAGACCTCAACACACCAACCCTATGCATGCAAAAATCAAAGCAGTAGGTGTTCTGCAACTGGAGAATATCAGCGAGCAGCCCTGGTCAGCTGGCACCCATTAGAGAGGCAACGTCTGCCTCAAGGCATACAGTGCCCCCCTCCCCGCAGTCAAAAGAAAGAGCAGTTTCTCCCTCCTGTGACCCTCTCTGGCTGGTGATAATAATGCGAGTAAATGTCATAGTCTGCAGCAAGCTGCAGCATTGCTATTTGTGTTTAAAGTCAGGCACACTGATTCGGAGCTCCAGGCCAGCCTGATGTTTGCCACAGCACAGTGTAAGCTGGGGTTAGAGAAGAGTCCACTCTATCAATAAAACACAGTCACCCTGAGGGGTATGAAAAGTATACAGGGTTCTTAACTGCCTCAGCAGTACTTAAGAAAAAAAGAAGCTTTTATTGTTCTTGACTATAGAAGGTTTAGACTGAATCAAACATATATCCCACCCGTATTCCTAGGGACTTGCAGTTCTTCATAAACATTTAAAAGCCTCCCTAAAACCCACCATATTTTTTAAGTACTTTTGCTTTTTACAACCATAGTTTTGCCTTTACTTTTACATCCTTATGCTTTCATGCCACCACAGGAACTAAAAATATTTATTATACCAAACAAACATTGAAGAAAACAGCTAATGTCACTGTGTTTTAGCCAAAGGTATCAGGTCATGACTTGCCATGTAACAAAGTACACAGAGGTAGCTGAGTCAAAAGAAGAAAAAATGCATGGAGATGATTCCCCCATCCTAGAACACCTCACACCTAGCCCCTTTTCTATGTATGGAAGTCAAATATACAGAAAAAAAAAAAACAAAAAGCAAAGGCTGACCTAAAAAGACAACATTATCTATGAAGTAATATTACACAGATGAACAACTTAATACCAAAGTCCTTGTTGAATCACAGAATGTTTGGGGTTGGAAGGGACCTCCCAAGATCACTGAGTCCAACCCCCTTGCCAGAGCAGGGCAAAACTACAGCAGATCACTCAGAAATGCATCCAGACAGGTCTTGAAGGTTTCCAGAGAAGGAGACTCCACAATCTCTCTGGAGAGTCTGTTCCAATGCTCTACAACTCTTACAGTAAAGTTCTTCCTCACATGGAGGTGGGACTTCCCGTACTTGAGCTTGAATCCATTGCCCCTTGTCCTGTAACAATGCACAAGTGAAAACATTTTGTCCCTGCCTTCTAGATGCCCAGATTCAAGTGCAAGTAAATGAGTTCTAATTACTTCATCTGTGAGCCAAGAGTTAGCCATTCCAGCTAGAGGTAAGAGGATTCTGTTAACAAGACTGCAGTCTTTATACAACAGAAAGAACTCTACTGCCTCAATCTGCAAAATAGGAACACTCAAAATAAGCGTATTTTAAGCAATTGCTCTCTTGACTCCTTAACCTTCATTATACAGGGTTGAAAACTGCCCAGTCCTTTTCTTCTCACTTGGAAGAAAAAAGGTAAACATTATCTTCTATCTTTTTATACAATCAACAATGCTGAGATATGTGAAAGGGAAGTCTCAAAGATGGACAAAACAGTCCAGGAGCTTGATCCTTGTCATGGTTTAACCTTTGCTGGCAGCTAAACACCATGCAGCTCCTCATCCACTACTTTCCCCCACCCCCTTAAAAAAGTGAGATCCACCACCCCAGCCGGCAGTGTCGGGTTGTATGCGGACTGTTTCGGGGTGTTTCTTTGTACTGTTGCATTTCTCTTGTTTT
>JANHFX010006336.1:0-10775 GCA_027560015.1 Chloroceryle amazona
CTGCTGGATCTTGTGCACCAACCACACTGGGGGGTGCAGAAAGTGAAAGGCGGCACCTGCAGGGAGGAGGGGACAGGACAGGGGACCCCAAACTGACCAGCGAGGGATCCCAGCCCATAGATGGCATGTTGGGTATAAAGCTGAGGGATGTGGCTTCTTCCTCTCATCCTCACTGTCCAGCATCTAAGGAGGCCTCAGTCCATTCTGCCTTCAATCCTGATCTGTGTGTTCCTGCATTCGGTACCAGAATCCAGCCCCTGAACGCAGCTCTCATCTGTCACTGGGCTCAGTCCACATCACCGGTGACGGTGACATAATTGCCACTGGGGAGTGAAGCTGGGTTCCATACTGCTTTTGTATATATTTGTAGATATTCCATATTTTTATTATTGTTTTCATTTTCCTTCAAGCTGTTCTGGTTTCCTTTTCTACTGCCTGAGTGTCTCTCCCTCATTCCCTTTCTCTTCCCCATTGGGGAGGAAGGGGGGTTAACAGAGAGCATCTGTTATAGGTCTAGGGGTCTGCCCTGACCCTAAAGAGCTAATTTTATCAAGTTTTATTCTGATCTCTAAAAAGTTTGGCTTTTACCTGAACACATAAGTACTGTAATTTCTAAAATTTGTTTTTGTTATGAAAATTCTAGGTATTCCTTACGGTCACAGAAATACCCAGATCTTTTTTGAACCTTTAGCTTGATCCAAAATCCACTGTAGTCAATGAAAAGACTTCCAAATTACTTTTGGCCAGTCTGTGCCACAAGGCATGCCAGACTTCCACTCTTCTGATGGTCTAGATCACATGCCTGCAGCCCAGCACAGCTTTCTTCCTATAAAATTAACACCGTGCATACGCAAGGGCAAGAACCAGCGTACACTCCGGGCTTGCCAGATACACGGCTGGGAGAGAGCAAGAACACGCACCTAGACCCAAGCGTATCTGGGAGTACTTCCAAGCTATCAGTTTAGATGTAGTTACTGTAATTTAGCAATGTGGAAACTTTTGCTGGGTCTAAGCTTCAGTTCCACTGCTGGGAAGCCATAACAAAGTCGTACCTGCTCTGGTTCAATATCACCAAGGTAGAGCTATCTGTTACGTGACTAAGCACCATTTATTTACTCTCACATCACCCCTGCCTTGCCATTTTGTTAGCGTGAGATCTGATTCTCACAGATGTCATTGATCTGTTGTAACAGAGATAGTTTTGAAATTCTGGGGACTTCTTTGGCACCTTCTTTGTGTAGATGTACCACCAGCTATCTTCTGACCCTGTCCTCATTAATAAGCAGGATACGGCTACAAAATGTGCTGACAGTTTATCCAGATACTAATGACTTACTGAAATAAGATGGTCTTCAATTATTGACCAGTAGCTAAAACGTACCTGATGGAAGCTGGAGAAAAAGCCTAATCAGGTAAAGAGCACAAGTTTAAGTGTGCAATGGAGCTTTCTAAAAACTCAGTAAAATCAATGTTTTCCCTAGGCAGGAAAATAAGAATAGGACCTTGGTGGATAGCTTCATAAATGTTGGAAGAGAGGTGATTTCCAAATTCCAGGGGTGTTATATCAACGTCAAGAACCAGATTAATATTAATGCCTCCAGCTTGTACAATTTTGTAGCATAGGAAGAAGGGAGTATCACTGGATAAACGGGTTTAGCTTGGCTATTGTCTACTAGGCTATACCAAGAATTCTTCACCCAGGCTACTCAGATAACTCTTCTATACATGCTGAACCTCTATAGATTTTACCTTTATAAACTCTTGCTCTGGGTAATTATTGCATCATGATCTAGTGCCAGTTGACAAGCCTTTAGAGGCTCTCCAACATATCTATTTGTTAACTAGGTATTTCTAACACTCAGCACCATAGCACCAAATTCTGTGAAAATTTATTTTTGCCTAAATTACTTAATTGATTGTATATTAAAAATTAAGAAGGAACATCTAAAAAAAACCCAACAAACTATGCTGCCTATGAGCTAATCTCTATCTTCTGAGCATTACATATGAATATACTTGAAGATAATTGTTTTCAGTTTCAAAAGAAGGTTGTGATGTTTCACTCAGGCTCCAGTTGGCTTCCTCGGAGGACTAAACTCAGAAATGCATTATTCTGACAGCAGGAGCAAACAAACTGATAAGCCCTCTGTTGGCATGGCAACGCAACACTCAAACTAATTCAGATCTTTTGTAATGACAACAAAATATTCTATTCGAAAAACATGGTAGTGAAGAATTATTTCATTCCAAAAATTCTTATTTTTGGGTTGGCCTTTTTTGTGGTTTTGTTTTGACAGATCATATTAAACAATCCTGTTTCAATGTAGTCTGATTTCTTTGGATCAATGTTTATACAACCTCTTTTCACTCTTTCCTTTCATAGCATGCCTGTATTCCCACCTTGATGTTTACCATTGCTCCTGAAAACTGCTATTACAGATGGGTCTCAGTGTGCCAGGTAATTAACACCTTCTGCCTCTATTCAGAAGCAGAAGAGTGAGTACGACTCCTAAAAACAGCACTAGGGATTATGAGCTTATTTCCCTTTAGTTTATACCCATGTCAGAAAGAAAACCAAGTAAGGATGGTATTTTAACGCTGTAGGTGCTGAACAGACAATCAAGGACAGAGCTCCAGCTAGAAATCATGAAGTCCGTGGTTTCAATGAAACTGTGCAGAAGAAAGATAGATACTAAATGAAGTTATATTTGATATATGCTGATTAAAGATATTTAGGACTTAAAAAAATCAGGGACAAGCCCTTACAACAGCATGGACAAGCAACAAGAAAACAGTTTACAAAAGCATAGTGGAATCTGACACAACTTCAATCTCAAAGAGCAACTTAGAACTCTTGTACATATCCCTTATTCTTTAGATACAAAGGACATTCCTTCCTGAATCACAACTGATCAGTTCTGCCAATAGTTTTCTAAAAAACAGACTTGTTTCACACTGTCCAAAACCGGATTTATGCTGTTTCAGCCCTGTCAGTTTCCTGGCCTAGAAGACAAAGAGGCAGAGACAGTCTCAACTTCAAAGGACTTACTGGTCTGAACACTGGACAAAAAGGAGAGGAAAAACAAGGTGCAGAAGGGCAGAGCAATTTATCTAAATTTAAACTGCACGTAAATTGATATAGATGCAAGAAGACCCAAGGGAAGAGACCAAGAACAGTCTCAGCTCTAAATTGCCTGTGATTCAGGAAACCTTGCAATTGAAACCAAACCAAACCCCACCATTCTGTTTCATAGCTAATCACAGAAGTGCAACAATCCTTTCAACTGTTCCAATGTGTTCTGAAAAGGCTTTTAAAAGAGAATGCAAAAAGCATTAATAGCCTTGTACTTACTGACAACTGTCCTGAAAGGCACGCAATTGGGAAATCATCTTGCTCACGTAAGCAGGAAACTGATTTGGGGTGGGTTCTATGCCCGTGCTACGGGCAGGCTATTCAACCGTTCAATACCAAAAGTGCCTCTGACACGTTACTGGTCAATAGGATGATTTTCACCAAAGCTTCTACTGGAAATAAAACTCTGGAGGACACATTGCGCTCTTTTCATTAGGAAGATGATGAGTTTTACTGTCAATAGTTTTTAACTCTTGTTTTGCAGTTTTGTCAATCACAGCATCACAAATAAGAGTACTGATGAGCTTTTTCCTCATGCACACACCATTTTAGGAATTACTTCAGTAAGAGTTTGGGCAATTTAAGTACTGCAATTTGTAGACCAAGTCATGCTGGGACTACTGACATCTAGTTTAAGAAATGAGTTCTCTAACTACTGCTCTGGCTTCTCTTTGTGTTGGAGGAAATTTTTCTAATGTAATTTTTTTCTTTGGTGCCTTTTTTTTTTTCCTTTGGCACTTTCATATAGCTAACTTTCCATCATTTGTATTTGTCTTGTGTTCTAGTGTTACTAAATGAGATTCAGTTCAGAGCTAAGGTTGGAGACAACATGTACACAGTGAAAGGCAGTCAGCAATAAGAAAGGGTGGAAAAAGCCCATTCCCTGAATCTCAAATCTCTCTCCTTCAAAGGCAAACCCACATCCTTTTCAAAATGTTATTTTATAGGGGAAGCTGTTACATTTTGAAAACTGGATACAATATGCTATTTATCCTTAATTAGCTTGGTGTTTGATCCTTTCCTTTTACAGGTCCTTTTTCTCCCTATCTATGTGCAAGTATAATTCAGCTTTTCTTAGGGGTTGTAGATGCCTGATAATACTGTATAACAAATACCTGCTTGATCTATCATCTTTCCATCACACTTTTGACTTGGACTGAATTACATTAAAATTGTGAAAATTAGCTTCCAGTCAGGCTTCTCACCACACTTTATGTTCTAAGTAAAAAGAAACACCCACAATAAAGGATGAGAAGGAAAGAATGTAGAATTTAAATCAACTTTTAAATTAAACATGAGAAAAAAATTGCAAAACTTCTTTCAGTTATTTAGAAGACCCAACCTTACATTCTAGAGAAAGTAGGTCGAGCCCACAGATCCCTAAGTTTGTCCTTGAATTTCCTGCAGTCGTTTGCTCTCTTTGCTATGACCAGTCCGATATATCACAATTTGCAATTATTTACACCAGTGCTACTGGGAATCCAGAAGAAAAATGCAGGCACTGGACATTTTCAAAAGCAAGACCATGTAAGAGCTGAGCAGAAGGACTAAAGGAAGGTAGTTCCCAGCTCCCTCTGAAAGCCACTTTTCTTGAAATACTATTCAGAGTTTTGGGTTTTTTTACACTCCATTTTATTTGCATTTAATTCTAAAAATCAAGCCTGGTGGTGAAAAATGCCAAGGAGAAATTCTATACTTGTCAAAAAGCGAATATATTTGTGCATGCATAAAAAGCACATGAGTATTCAGAGATACTATGACTATTTATATACATATATTTTTCACTTCTTTGAAGTATTTTTTAAAAGGCTTTGAAAAATGTAACCTGTGAACATTAAGGTTAGCAGCTTCTCCCTGGCAGACATAAAAAAGTATTTTCCATTGAAAGACAGAGATGACTGCAGATTCTCAACCTCTGCTACCTAGCATGAGAGATGCTAGAGATGCTGGAGCAGATGAACTACTGGTTAAGTCTTTCTGCTTGCAGTTTCTTGTCTAATTTGGTTTGACAATTTGCAGCCCTGATTTTCATGTACTGATAGAAGTGGTGAGGTTTCTGTGTGAATATACTGATGTTTGTTCATTTTTTTGTTTGATTTTTTTTTTCTTTTTTAACTTGAAATGGTTTCTGCACTGCTGGGAGTTTGGCTGTTTCTAAATGATCAGCAGGGAACACATCTATAACCTTTTTTCACTGTGTCTTAATAAGAGATGGGTAGCATGCAACGATCTACAAAATTACATCACAGTACTGGATGGGTGTTTTTTTTCCATGAAAACATGGACATGGTCAGCATCTTCAGCTTCAGCTCCATTCAGTCAGAGGGAAAGAATAACAAGCCCCATAAAGTTAAACAGAATGGGAAGCCACAGGGGATGCACCATGCTTTCCAGCACAAGCCAAGAGAAGCAAACAGTGGATTCATGATGAATGAGACGTTGAAAATTGCACAGGGAATAAGGGACAAGAAGGCTCACTCCTGGCAGATATGGAGATTCCATCTGTGGCAATGAGACATATACAGGTCAGGCAGAAAATACCCAAGCAATAAGAGGATAAAAGAACACAGGAAGGGTTTTGAGAAAGAACTAAGAAGGACCTAAGATGAAAGGGGCACAAAATCTTCATGAAACCTTCTTAACATCCATTTCTTTCAACTCACATATGCTAGGTTCCTGAGCTTCCAAGCTTGTTTGAAATAAGATCCCATTTTAACAATGCAAAGCAACTCTGGGCTACTGAAAAACATTTTTCTCCTAACCCTTGCTAATGCATACCTAACCCAGGATCCACTTCTAAACATTATTCTGAGAAGTCTGCCGTGAGAACTGCAGATAAGCTGTATCAGCTTACAATATCCTTTAATAAACCATAAAATGCAAGTGGCCACTTTAAGGCACAGAAATTACTTTTTAAAACCTTCTATTGAATTTAGACTAATGTCTTAGCATCTGAGATTGCCAAAAGCACAACAAGATCACCTAGTACTGTAATATAGCTGGATTTCCTAGGAAAAAAAATAGTAGCTGCTGATGGAATTGAGCTTTCTACGCAAGCAGAAACACTATTTATACTAAGGACTGCCTTTCTGTAGTCAAACTGTTAATTCAGTGGCGGGAACAATAGGATACTTCTACAGCATTTCTCTAAAGCAGACGAGGCTTGAGTGGAAGGGAACGGAGGCGCGGGAAAGCGTCCTGCAGAGATAATGATGTAAACACCGCTCTTCAACAGTTTGATTCCTGATGATCTTAGGCTAATCTTCAAAAACTTAATCAAGAGGCATAGAGTATCTTTTTATTAGAAGGAGAAAGGAGACAACTGGAAAAGGGAGGCATGCTAGAGAGCAGACAACCCTAAATTAAAATGGTATATGGAAGAAACCATTCAAATTCTAAATTACAACTTGATTCTACCAAGTAAAATTACATTGTGACCCTAGGGTATTAACTTGTCATTTTCAGATATGCAATCGATGCAATTTTGCTAAAGATGGTGCCAAGAATGGCATAAAAATGGACAAAGCAGGATAAAGAATTGTAGTGAAAAATGCTTAGAAGGCCAAGCAGTACCAGATAATGTTGATTTAAAGGTGGTGTGAAAGGGGAACCCTCATATCCTAAGCTTAACTAGTTTCATAACTGATTGTTGCTAACGGAGAACTAATGCCCATGTGGATTTTGAACACAGCTTCGAAGCGTATTAAAGGAAAATGATCTCTGTAGAAGCAATTTGTTAGTAACTGAAGATTCTGAACTTCATGAAAAGTAGCAATACTTTGAGAGCTAATGGCACACCATCAGGGAGTCTTCAAACCCTCAGGTGAGGCAATTCTTCTCAAAGACTCTGTAGCTGGAGGAGAAATAACATATTGGCTTGGACTGAAATCCCAAAATAAACTCCCCATTTACAGCAATCTCTTCACCTGGTACACCCAACTAAGCATTCAGAAAACAAGAACACCTCTGAAAACGTTCTATACAGGAATTTGTGCATTCAAGTCGTGCCAGAACTACAGTAATAACAAATATATTTGAACTCAGTGATAGTGCATGATTTCTTAGCTGGTTTACTCAAAGACTTTTTTTCTTGCCTTAAACAGTTCATAGAACTATCCTGTAATGTCTTTCTAGGAATTTCTTTTTTGCTTATGCTTTCCCCGATTTCTCCCTCAGCTTGCCAGGAAATTTTGTTGCTCCTTCCTAGGAATTTTCTCAATGATTTCTAGTGATGCTTCTGATGCTTTATGGGAATTTCTTACTACTGCTTTTCAGAAATATCCCTGGGCTTTCTGGGAGTTTTTCATTTGTTTTCTATGAATCCACCCACTACTTTCTACCTTTTTTTTTTTTTTTTCCTGTAGGAAAAAAGTGATTGGGAGCCCTCCATTTTACTAAAATTTCCACCCCTAGTGTTCCAGATATATTTAGAAATTGACAGAACACGTTTGGACTGTAATCAAGGTATTCTGAAAATGAAAAGCACCACCCTGCCTGCAGCAGTAAAGCAGACAGTTGCTATAGATGGAAAGGTCTTCTAAGGAGGAGTAGGACAATATCTAAATTTAGTGAAGGTGGGGTGGAGACCTCAGAGAATACTCTGTATATGGTCATGTGAATTGGTAGTAAAAATTATCAATGAACTTTTCTTTTTTTTTTTTTTGACTGTTAGAGAAGAAAGGAAATGGCAAAATCTAACAAAGGTCAAAGTATAACATTTCTGATGTCATTTTGATGTCATAGATGTAGATTTACCAGAAAAGCAAATAATGCTTAAGAGAAGTAATTGGTCAGTTTAAGCTTGCAACGTACAATTACTTTTGTTCAGTGTCTTGTATCTTCTGACTGATTTGTTGTTTGTTTTAATTGCAGTCTTTTAGAGAAATGATAATGCTTCATCACATATTGCAAGCAGGAATTACTATCATTAGATGAGAAGAGTGGCAGTATTTTGCAGCTAGCTCTCTTAGTACAGAGACTAACAGAAAAGACCTCCATGAAAATCTTAGGAACAGGTTTGATGCTGGTCATTGGGACTTGTGTTAGGCATGGGTGTGCACTGTAGCCTCCTGAACTCTGAAAAACAGAAGAACTAGACTTCAGTGAAGTCTCACTTGGCTTCACTCAACTTTATTCCAGGCAATGCAGCTTCAAAGAATGCATCAGGATTTCTAAATAAACTAGAGATGGTCAGGAGTCTCTAAATGCCCAAGCGTTTCTGGGTGAAGTTGACTGTGTGTAAAATGGGTATTTTCATACTCAGAACTCAGTCAAATGAACAGATAGTTACTTGCAAATGTGCAACCTAATTTAATTATTTCATTGAGGCAAGTAGGCAAGATAATTACATACCAAATTCCATTCTTGCATACAGCTTGCTGTCTCTCAATCTGAAGATACTCACCCCACTGCACCTTGACAAAAATCTTACACATACTAGCTTCTGTGCTCACCCATTTAACTCGCTAGAAGTTGTTGTCTCCAGTACCTTCATTTAGGGGTTGCAAAGCCACTACCCAAGTAAGAATAATTCCCAACAAAGAATGACCACCCACTGCTGGAAATCCTAGAGATAACTAAGCTGTATCACTTAGAAACACCTGTTTGAGCACTTTTTTGTTCAAAAAAAAATAAAGTTGTGGCTGTTGTGAAATCAGACAGGGATTATGCGAAGAGGTATGTTGTAGAAAGAGTGGGAACAGTCTGTAACAAAGGAAAATATATTTCAATCCCTGAACGATGTCAAGGATAATGTGACATTTTATGGACAACGCACTGTGTAGGCAATAGCCCTGCCAGAAATGCAGATAAAATTGTGTGACAGTACTGAAGATCTGACAGCGACAGAGAGCCAAAGATCTAGTTTCAGATGCATGTCACTGCAGAAAGCACAGTATTATGGAAGGCAGAAGCAGTTTTCAGGTCTTCCTTGTACTGAAATCTACTCTTCCTGATGCCAGGTGGATGAAGCTACTCAAACAACTTATCCATTTTACTTATAAACTCTCCTTGCTCATGTAAATAGGTATGCAGCAACTCGAAAGAACAAGGACTAACATTTTCAGTGGAAATTGTGCTACTCACAGAAAAGGGAAAATCATCTTTTATCCTCTCTCTTGCATCTTCTGATTATAGAAAAGTAATTCCTTAAAATAGACTTACATTTCCTAACTTTGGAAGGTAATAGAGAAAAGTCTTTTTTCTTCCTAAAACCCCTATTATGTAACAGCTAGAGATGTGCTAAGGCAGAACTACCCAACTTGTTTTGTTATAAATGATGGCATAAAACAGGCAAGGCACGACAGAGGAACAAGCAGTTTTTACAGTTTACAAGTTTAGTTTTGGACAGAACATTTTTTTTTAGTAGCAGAAATCAAGCAGCTAATTAGTAGCCTGAAGATAAGAACTACAAACAAAAATTAATTTAAAAGACAAAACAAAACCAAAACAGAGCAAAAAAAAAAACAAAACCCCAAACAAAACAAAAAAAACGAACCAAAACTGACAGCAGTGCCCACTTAAGTTGAGGAGGAAACTGAGTATGATGTGGGGTTTGGACTAAGACTACAGTGTCCAAATCATTTGAGTTTGGTACCATTCAGGTGTAGCTCGAGAGAGCAGGATTTAATTTAGCTGAAAAATCACTGGGGAAAAAGACAAGAATAGTATTCTGTTGCCTTATTCTGTAATCCCCAAACACATAATGTCATTGAAATAATGAAACAGAACTAGCACAAATTTGAGGTACAGGCTCAGTGATCCTAAAGGTCTTTTCCAACCTAACAGATTCTATGAAAAACACGTCTCATGCAGCCGATTTTCTCGGAAGCCTTTCGAGCTACGCTGTATTACCTATTTGTGTGTGCACTGGCACGAACGGTGGGGAACCACTGACAGAGTTCGAGCTCAGCCATGGTCTCACTACCCTGGATCTCAATAACCACCGTGTACTTTCCTTTGATCTTAGTAAATAGAATTCAATCCTATCAAATTACATTCTGAATCTAGCTGCAAATACCCTTTTCTCAGTGTATTAGTTACAACTCTTGCTATTCTTCTACGAGTTTCCTTTTTCTGGCATAGAGAAGTATTAGCTCGATGCATTCATTCACAGAACTTCAATCCTCATCCTATTCCGGTTCAGCATCACGAGACTGAACTCTGCTCAGAGCAACTTCAAGGGCAGCATCCACCATCCATTCATTCAGTTTTCCAATAAGCATATTGCTATTTCTCATAGGCTGGAAAAACCTCTCTATTACCAGTCACATAGCTCACGGCTTTCACTAACACTTTATTTCTCTCTTTCCACAGTACCTCTGAAAGTCTTGACAATAAATGGGCGGCTAGAGACAAGATCACAGACTTTCACAAGAGGAACAGAGGTGCTTTTCTGTGTTCCCTGGCCATGCTTATGTCCCTCTGATCTCTATCTGCTTCTTATACTCTCTGGGGCAGAGATGATTTTTGGTTTGGACTGTACATCAACTAATTTAAGTTTGAAGTTCACAGATTACAGCTTTATTTCAAATATTACCTGCTGGACAGTTTTGACCAAGTCAAGTTTTTGTGCAATTTTAGCAAATTGACAAAGTTATAAAATAAACAGTATCACAGAATTTTACTACATTGTCAGTATCTT
>JANHFX010006336.1:10875-30194 GCA_027560015.1 Chloroceryle amazona
TTTTGTGCAATTTTAGCAAATTGACAAAGTTATAAAATAAACAGTATCACAGAATTTTACTACATTGTCAGTATCTTTTTATTATACACCCATGCTTCTATTTGGGACTAGATTCAAAGGTCACTTTCCAAACCAACTGGTCCTGTGCTGTCATTTATAACCTGAAAACTTGTGGCCCTGATGTCATAAACCCATAGGCTGCCTGAATAAATGTCAGAAGGATTCATATCTATTCATACCAATAAAAAACTATGCTGTTTTATAGATGGAAAACACCTTTAAATACTTTCCAAATGGATTCTTTTAAATTCCTTCTGAACTCACAGCTGGTTTGCCCTGGGTTTCAACTGACAAAAAAAATGCAGAGGATTATACACGTACTGAAAGCTATGACGGTCTCAAGAGGTGATAAAAGACTTCTGTAAACTAATGAATAGCTACACACTGTTAAAAATGTGCTAATGTAAAAGAGGAAAAAAAAAAAATCAAAGTCTTTTACCCAATGACTCTTACTGATGAGATCAGAGTACACAAGCGGAAAAATCTACTTAAAAGTTAAAAAACCAGAACAAACCTTTCCTGTTACAGAATAAAATGGGTTCACGACTGCAGGATGTAGTGGGCTATTTTCTTCTTAAACCAGTTTGCTAATATGAAATCTATTTTCAGTGCCCTGCAAGAAATTTCATTCTGAGATACGGGGCTCTGAAGGGATGGAGATGTTGCCGTTTGTAAATTGCATAATGGTTCTTGAAACTTTCAAACTGGTGAGCTCTGTAACAGCAATGGAGGACATTAAAAATTAATTAAATTAACTAAGCGTACTGCAACTCTCCTAATGTACACTTCCCAGGGATCTCACTCAAGGAAACAAACCACAGGAAGTGAGGGATATTATTCTCTCACAGTGCCAGCTTATGACTGACTCACAGATGTTCTACGACGGCTTTGTTTTCTTCCTGTTTTTCCTTCTGTATGATCGGGGGCCTTTGTAACAGAAATCACTATTCTTACTCAGTTGAAGAAAACTTTTGTAGAGAGTACTACTCAAGTTAATCTGCGGTCTGAAGTGAATGCAGGCTTACTACCAAAATTATGAAAAATTCTCTCAATTAGATGTTTCTAAGAAATGTTTAAAAAAGGACATGTTTATTACTCATAGAAACCCGCAATTTTCCAAATTTTACCAACATTTTACTAGAAGTTAGTGAAATACCTATTTTCTACATTGCATTCCACTGATTTATTCTATTTATTTTCTATCTAATTTGCAGGATCTGTATGAGTCTCACACTCTATTCCAAGAGCTGAATAACAATAAAAACTTTCAACTTGCTATGAGAATTTTTAAGATGTATGCTCCTTTCTCATCATTAATGTGTCTGTTGTGTTGCAGTTAAAAATGTCTTTTTAACTGGAGAGCTTGTATCCAAGAGCCCCAAGAACAGCAGCTGGGTTGATTAATGCTATAGGCACGTATCTGGAATTTTTATGATGAATCTCAATGTACTCAAATATTAATCTGACAATGTATTGCTGAAGTAATTTTTTCTTGTATTTCTTTGTTAATCAAGTGGAACTAAATTGCATATTCTCAGTTACTGTGCTTGAAAGTGGTTGATAAATCCAAAGGGATGGAAAGGAGTTTGGAGGTAGCATATTAAGCACATTTTGCTCTGGATGTGATTTTAATTTACATGGCATTGCATTAGTAGTTTTGTTTACATTGGATTTCTCCACTCTCTTGAGTGAGAGATCTGGATATACAAGAATGATGCTGCTCTCAAGTGTTTTACTAGAAGGGGTCAACTTTTCTGTTCTCTACTGCTCTGAACTAAAACCATAATTTTTATTTTATAATATTTTATTTGTAACACTTATTTCAATGGCATTTTAGACACAGTCACTAAAAAGAAACCCAATAAAGAATTCCGCAACATTCAGAAGACAATGCTGAACCTGAATAATAGGTTTAAAGTTTCCTCAGCTGCTGCCTGCATATCTGACAGCAGTATCTGGTTTTCAGCAGTAGTAAGTGACCTTTACACTTTCTTCCCAGATTAAAGGGCATGTAAATAGAGACATAATCAGGCCCCTTTCACATGGTCCGAGTACCAAGAAAGGGTCTCAGTTTAAAAGAACATCATGTCGATGCTTTTTGGCAAGCACAGATCATCCCATCACACTGAGATGCCCAGAAGTTCAAATTGTGAGTTAAGCACCTCCGCAGAAGGCATACATGGAATTGATTCAGCTGTGACATAAGGCTCTCCTGAGAACATTGAGCATGGCTGCCTCCAAAGCCTGAACCATTTTGCTGTCCGGAGGATTCACTAGTTCCCAGCTAATTGCTTCAGGCTTACTAATTAGCTAAATATTTCACAACATCTCTCTTGAAAGTCCACTGCTGGCTCTGGATTTGAAGGATCATTTTCTTCTTTTCTTTCTCTTTTCAACCAAACAAATCAAGTAAATTCAATTAAAGCTCGTAGCAAGTGCGCAGCACTTCCAGGCTAACAGAAGTATAGTACTTTCTACGTGAAGAGATGTTGAATTAAATTTTTGACTGCTTATAAAAATATACTTCACTAACTAGAAGTACAGTATTCTATCAAAAATTACCAACTTCCTTTTTCATCTCACTAATGAAGAGGTAAACACAGAGAGAGCTGAAAAAAGTTCCTACAGACATCAATATTCTCTCATCTATTCTGTTTTTCATTGCCTTCAAGGAGGAGGATGTAACAAACTTAGAGACACACAGTAACACATTAGAATTGGATTCTGCTATGATCTAAAGCTATTCCAAGAGCTCAACCATCATTGAAACAGATCTAGAAAGGTTTGTTTAGCATCCAAAGGGATGCTGTTTGTAGTTTTGAAGCAACGATAGCCCACAGCTTCACTCAGATATAATGTGAAAAGTCATAGAAGTCAGTAGGTTCAAAGATTTTTCCAAATCTATAAAGCTCTACAGAAAGAAAACAAAGCACAAAAAACCCCCAAACCAAACAAAAACTACAAACAAACCCCAACAAACCCCCAAAACCCCACCCAAATAAATCTAAAAAAAAACCCCAAAACACTTGCATTCAAGAGCTTGAAAAAATTAATTCATTAAAAAAAACACCAGACAGACTCAAAACTCTTCAACTCAAATGTTATTTTCCACCTTAGCATAAGAATTTGAGAGTTGCAAATCCACCAACATTATAGGCAGATTTTTAAATATTTTCAAAAGGTAAATGCTTGCAAAAATTACTGGTTTTCTGTGGATTAGCAGCACAGCAAATTCCTACAAAAGCCAGGAGTTGTCAAATTGATGATTATTTTAATTTTAAACTCTAATCTTACTCAGAAAAGTAGGAAATCTCTTGGACCTGTATGAAGAATTAAGTCAAAGCTTTATCTGCTAAGGTATGTATTGCCCAGGGGTGGGGGACACAAAAAAAACCCACTCTTCATCAAAAGAAAAGTATAGATTAGAGAGAGAAAATGAAGACATCCTCTGGAGTAGAAGACCTCTCTAAACGAACAGAAAACAAACAATAAAAGCAGAACCTGAGCAATATCCTAAGCCACATTTTATAATCTAGATGTTGAAATGGATAGTGAAGTGTATCATTCCAGTCAAGTGTGTCAGACAGCTCTTCATAAAACAAGCAAAAAAAAAAACCAACCTGATTAGAAATAATACTCTTTAAAACATCCCTGTTAGAAGCCAATTAGTAGTAAAACCAAAGTATTTCCTTTAAGGGAAAATTAAGCATTTCTGGTAAACAAGCGTGTTGTTTCCCAACCTATTTTCACTCAGTCTGGGTGTTGAAATGTTTGTAGTTATCATTTGCAAGTGTCCAAGGGAGGCTTCCCCTTGTGTAAGCTGGAAAATCCTGCCTGGTCTGCTAGTTCACATGCACTGACATTCCGAGCCATGACATTTCCACCACCACCTGTACATCTTCCTTTCTTCCATACTTGTTATCTCCACAGAGATGTCAGTTCAATAGAGCACATCTCCCAACTAGGAAATAAAAAGGAAACCCTCATTAATTCTGAAACTTGGAATATTGTTATCCCTCATTATTTCTCTGCTTTTCTTTCTTCTGTGAGGTTATTCCCACACTGCTCTGTTCATAACTCTTCTAGACCCCTTTCCACAGCATCCGTGTCATTCAGTGACCTCTCTATAGGTCTCTATTTAATTTTTTTGAAGTGTGAGAACAAAATGATCATTTATTGATCACATTTGTCCCTGCTTTCCTCCGTGAAAGATATAAATGCTACCTTTCCAAGACCTATGGCTTTTACCTGTCATACCGATTTTGATACAATCTTTTTGTTTTCATTGCTGTCGAGTCTCAGGGCTAACCTAGATAATACATCCCATCTATTTCATTTAATAGGGTATTATCATTTGTATTCAACAAACTATTTTAACGTTGCTGATATAAAGTGCATGAATTGATAGATTGCTGCTCGGTTAGTTTTAATTATTGAAAGTTTCTGATACACTTAAAACCATTCACTGCATCCTTATATTTCATGGAGGCTATACACTCAAACTCTTCCTTGTCATGTATGACTGAACAGCTCTGTCATATAGACTTGCTAATCCTCTGCTAAAAAAATCTTGAATGTCTTCTAACCCGGTGAACTGAAATGAAATATCACAAGCTATCTCTGTGAATAACTCTCACAATTTTGAAGTTTTGGGGGGAAAACCAATTTGTTTTAAAAGAATGCCTGCAGAAAGTCAAAAAAAGGAAAAAAACAGTAGGCCAGTGCCCTGAGGATAGAGGGGAGAAATGGTTTTAAATACCTGGGAAAAATTCCTCTCTCCCCCAACAAATATGACTTCATTTAGAGATTTATCTTCCCCTAGCACTTCTGAAGTGGAAAAAAAAAAAAGTCACATTCAACCTGTATTATGTGTAGAAATAAAGTTTAGATAGCCAGTTTTGTAAAACTAAATCCTCAAATATCTGTATTTTCCCCCAATGGCATTTTTAGCTAGTGAATTAATTTGATACATAGTGGGCAGGATAATGTCAAGCGCAGTAACGGAACGTGTTACGCAGGCTGGGAAAGGCAAAGGAGAGGGAAGAAACGTGCTTAACATTGTTGACTTTCACAAATCTTTGCCGTGTGTGCAACACTGGCGCTAGGCTGGCAACCTCACTCGTGAAGACACCCTGGGGAACACTAAGTAAACACCACTCTACAAAGGGATCAGGGACCGTCGCCGGCTGTAGGAGGTATCAATATGCTCATTTGCATAGGTATGTCTAATGACAAACTGCAGGGAAAGGGATCAGGATTAGAGGAGGCTTTATGAAGCTACACTGTTGAAAGACAGAAGTTTTATTTCATTACCCACTTCTGCTTTCTTAGAAGCAATATTCAAAGATTCCTGTGGGAAGCAAAGTTGTCATTTAGCGATGATTTCTGTTGCTACCTAACAATATTTATCTTTCAGATAAATGGTTTTGGGGTTGAGGTGGTGGTGGTGTTTGGTTGGTTGGGTTTTTTTCCAAATTAAATTTAAAAAGTTGTAAGGAAAACAGGCAAGTGGGCAGAATGTTAAATCAAAGGAGACCAGAATGACAACTACAACTAATCTGTAAACAGTGGGATTTCTCATTGTCTGTAACCTGTTACAGAGAATCATAGAATGCATTGGGTTGGAAGGGACCGCTAAAGGTCATCCAGTCCAAACCCCCTGGAATAAGCAGGGACATCTCCAACTAGGTCAGGCTGCTCAGAAGCTCATCAAGACTGGCCTTGAATGTCTCCAGGGATGGGGCCTCCACCACCTCTACAGGCAACCTATTCCAGTGATCTATCACCCTACATTAAAGAACTTTCCCCCAATGTCTCACCTAAATCTACCTCTTTCTGTCTCAAAGCCCTGAGCCCTTGTCCTGTCACTACAAACCCTTGGGAATAAACCCTCCCCTGCTTTCTTATAGGCCCCTTTCAGGTACTGGAAGGTCGCTATAAGGTCATCCTGGAGCATCCTTTTCTCCAGGCTGAAAAACCCCAACTCTCTCTGCCTGTCTCCATAGGAGAGGTGCTCCAGCTCTCATCATGTTTGGGACTCTCCTCTGGACACGCTTCATCAGGTCCGCATCCTTCTTGTGGTGGGGGCTCCAGAGCTGGACACAGTACTCAAGCTGGGGACTCACCAGGGCAGAGTAAAGTGGCAGGATCCCCTCTCTCCATCTGCTGGCCACACCTCTTTTGATGCAGCCTAGGATGGGACTGGCCTTCTGGGCTGCCCTTGTGCATTGATGCCTCATGTCCAGCTTTTCATTTACTAGTATCCCCAAGTCCCTTTCCACAGGGCTGCTCCCAGTAGTTCCCAGGGTCCTCCTTTCTCCCTTTTTTAAAAATGGGTGTGATGTTTCCTTTCTTCCAGTCACCAGGGACCTCACCTGGCTGCCATGACTTTTTGAATATTATGGACAGTGGCTTTGCAACTGCATCAGCCAATTCCTTCGGCACTCTGGGATGCATCTCATCAGGTCCCACGGACTTGCGTATGTTAACGTTCCTCAGGTATTCACAAACCTTGTCCTTACTGACTGCGGGAGGGCCTTTGTCTCGCTGGTCCCTGTCTTGTGGGCCATTCACTTGAGAGCTGGGAGAAGTTGCCATTGAAAACTGAGACAAAGTTGTTCAGGACCTCAGCAGCCTTCTCGACTGTTGTTACTAACTCAGCATTGCTGTTCCTCAGGGAGGGTATGCCTTCTTCAACCTACCTCTTCTGGTTTATGTACCTATGGAAGCCCTTCTTGGTTTTCTTTGCATCTCTTGACAAGTTCAGCTCCAGCTGCACCTTGGCCTTTCTCACCTTGTCCTTACAAACTGGGCAATGTCCCTGTATTCTCAGGATATCTGTCCCTGCTTCCACTGCATGTGCAGTCTCATCTTGTCTTTTAGTTTGACCAACAAAGTCTCAACTCAGCCATGCTGGTCTCTTTCCTTCCCTACCTGATATCCCATAGGAAATCGAGAGTCCTTGTGCTCTATGAGAAGCATGCTTAAAGATCTGCCAGCTCTGCTCTGCTCCCTTGTCTCTAAGGACTGTTTCCCAGGGAGTCTTACTGACTAACCCCTTGAAGTGCTGCAGGTTTGCTTTCCTAAAATATAGGGTCCTGACTTTGCTTTTCATCTCCCTCATACCCCTTAGGATGGTGAACTGCACTAATGCACAATCACTGCAGCCCAGGCTGCCTCCTATCTTGATGTCCCTGATGAGTTCAGTAGCATTTGTGACCATCATGTCTAGGATTGCATCCCCTCGAGTAGGGGTGTCTATTTCCTGCCTTAGCAAGTTGTTGTCTAGGCACTCCAGCAGTCTCCTGCAACTTTTCCAACATATATCCGGGTGGTTGAAATCCCCTAGTAGGATGAGAGCCTGCGAGCGTGATGTCTCTTGGAGCTGGAGTAAGATTCGGTACTTCTTTGATGAGTGACTCATTTACAGTATTTCACTACTTCTGCTGGGTGGTGATTTATGGCAGGCTATGGCTTGACAACAGAGCAAGCCTGACTTTCAGAATCCTAGCACCAGGCTGAAAATGATACAGTCACAGTGTAGTAATCACCCATCTGCTGCAAGCTCCTTCGATTGCTTTAGAAGGAGTTATCTGTGAGCTCGTGGGGATTGTGGTTTCTGCTGTGACACACTAGGGTTGAGTCAGGCCCAGTTTTGTATGCCAACGCCACTCTAATCTTATGTGGATTAGTTGGTCTTCTTTCAGTAAAAGCACAGGCTGCATGAGTTTTCTAACAGTGTCCTAGGTGTCCCCACAGAAAATAGATCATATACTTGGAGTTATCTGGGTCATTATCTGTTCTATTTTGAGACCTGAAAGCACACAGAAACAGCCCTGCCAGTCTCAGAGCCCAATGTGCATGGTGCTGTGCCCATTTCCTGCTCTATTAAACGACAGAATTCGGACAAGCAAGCAAGGACACGTGTATTCCCAACACAATTTTTGCATCACCGTACACAGATTCCTAGCATAAACTTCCTAGTTCAATGCAGTTCTCATGAATATGCAGTTACCCAAATCATCTGGAGGAACAATATGTAAAGATATGAAAAGCAAACTAGGTATTTTTCTCCCCTTCCAAAACACAGCTGATTGGCTTCTACCATTATTTATGTTTTTACATATCTTGGGGTTTTACTTTAGAAATTTTCCTTTTTTTCACACAGAATCACAGAATTGTCACAGATAGAAAGGACCTCTGAGATCACCTTGTCCAACCGTCAACAAACAAACAAGCAGACACACACATACAAACAAACCCCCCAAAACAAACAAAAAATCCAACACCAAAACCAAACCAAACAGGAAACAGATCAACACAAAAAACCCACCTCAGCATCCCACTAGAGCATGTCCTGAAGTGCCTCATCTACACGGTTTTTAACTACCTCCAGGGATGGTGACTCCACCCCCTCCCTGAACAGCCCATTCCAGCACCTGATGACTCTTACAGTGAAGCAATTCTTCCTAACATCTGGTCTAAACCTCCCCTGGTGTAACTTCAGGCCATGTCCTCTAGTCCTGTCGTTATTGACCTGAGAGAAGAGGCTGCACTCACACCCATCTCACTACAACCTCCTATATGTAGGAAGGAATACTGGTGTTATGACTAAGAGAACACTAAAAAGTAAGTTATGGTTAGAGAATAGCTTCTGAACAATAATAAAGGAAAAAAAAAAGAGAGATCGAAGAGCAGGCTCAAGAAAGAAACAGGAAAGGATAAAAAAACGTAGAGATACAAGAAGAAGGACAAAGTACTGCAAAGAAGAGCCGGAGGGAAGGAAAGTCAGTTGATAAAAGGCAAGTGGCAGAAAGGAAGAGTGAAGGTGACATAAGAAAAAAAGATGTAGGAATTAAAAACAAACCTCCTAAACCGCAGCATTTACAAAAAGATCCTTCCAGAGAATGTTCTCAGACCAGTTTCAATTTCCTTTCTGCACCAAGTTTAGTGGCTTCTTGTTAACAGCAACACTAAATATTGTTATTTACAATTTAGAATCCAAGTCCTTTCACACTCCTGTGGCCATCATTCCAAGTTCCCATGACAGGGAAAGAATTCACAGATAATTTAAATACTCCCTCTTGAGTTTTCAGCAGGACTGAGGAGAGCTATGTACATAAGCTCTACTGAATGATCAGTTATTTTTTTTATTCATTACATAGGTCCTTTCTTATTTAGATGACCTCTCTAAACTGCCAATTTGCTTGAGTCTTTAGACACCCAACACCCATATTTAGACTCTTAGATTTTGTTCTTTGGTAGAAACATAAGAGTGCCAGACTGACCGCTTCTCAATTACTTTAAACAATATTTCTGTCCTCTAAAATGCTGCATTTCAGTAGTTAGCAGATAGGAGACCTCATATATGCCTAAGGCTAGCCCTAAGGCTAGATTGAATGCATACTCAGATATCAGATTCAAAAAATGATGCTGTGCTTTACAAATACATTTAGTTTTCAATTTTGTAGACTTATTAAAGCAGACATGTCAAATACATTTATATAAATATATTATGTTTTACATACAAACACTATTTTTTATATATATAAAGTCTAAAACTTTTAGACACATCTGTATTTGAAAAACTACTTAGTTAAGGATGAAGTCCGAGATCCTGTTAACCTGTTTTTCTTCAGCATGGTTTTGTATGTCTACAATATTATTGAAATCAGTAGAATTACAGTGATTTTTAATCATCTTAAAAATGTACAGAGAATGACAATCATATTGACTGATCCACATAGCTTGCTTTACTGATTTCAACGAATAGAAATGAACTAGCTCTACCATCCAGACTTCTTCCTGACTCGTGTTGCTTTCAGTTATCTTAACCATCGCTTTCCTTTTCAAAATGTATATATTTCAATATGTATTTTTTAAAAAGGAGGTTTTCTTTGATAAGGTAAATTTAACCATTGTAATAAATCCTTTCCGGGTCCCATTTAAAAGACAAACACAATTAATTTTCTCTTATGGCAGAAACTACCCACTTGGGTTCCCCTACAAATGTCGTGGCAGATTAATCTTTCCGAGAACGGCTTTACAGTGACTAACACCAGTTATTTTACTTCTGTTGTTCCACTTATGGGCAGAACAATATCTATTGTGCAGTGTCTAATTCTTAGCTGATCAAGTGGGAAGGTACATAATCTCAATCAAAAGAACCAAATCACTTTCCTTATGACTGAGTAGGATTTTCATTAATACACTCCGTTGTGAGATGTTCTTTTAGCCACCATCATTGCTCACTAGAAATCCTGCTTCTAAAACAGCCAGTGGGAATCTGCTTTCAGCAGTCAGCTGATAACTGCAATTTCCAGTCCCTACGAGAAACAGCAATTGGTTTTGAGTCAAGCACTGAGATTCTCAGTAGTTCTAACTCAGAATAATTTTGTTCTACTGCACCAGCCACCACTCTTCC
This sequence comes from Chloroceryle amazona, assembly GCA_027560015.1. Classification (NCBI taxonomy): domain Eukaryota; kingdom Metazoa; phylum Chordata; class Aves; order Coraciiformes; family Cerylidae; genus Chloroceryle; species Chloroceryle amazona. The sequence goes on from JANHFX010006336.1 coordinate 21,359, forward strand.
AGAGCTCAAAGCATAATTTCTCTGATCACAGAAATTAACTTCTGCAGCTTGTAGTGGCATATATACCTTGACATTATTTTTAATTTCAATGCAAGTATCTCCCAAGATAACCAAAGTTTCAAGGCACCAGATGTATACCTCACAAGGATTCTCTGCTGACCCTTAGCAGAGAAAAACTGCTCTGTTGTTCAAGTCTCTTGGGCATTTATTTTTTCATGAGAAAAAAGACTATGGCAGAAAATCCCCAAGCCTAAGTGATACTAATTGAAAGCAAAGCAAAATTGCAATCTTCTTGATCATGCAGTGCTGCTGTTGGACGAAGCACCAGCATATCAAGGGTCAGTCTTCCCTATTGTCATACGGCAGGAATCGATTAGAAAGTCATGTTTCTCAGTTTGTTATTCATACAAATTTAGGAAACAAAACAAACGTGATGCAGAAAAGAAACTCCAAATACCAAGAAAGACCACAAGACTTCAAAATACTGTTAGTTCTCTGTAGTCAATTTTGGGCTGTTACAAAATTTAACCAAGGGGATTACTTACTACAGGCAACAGCTGGCTGTTGAGTAGCACACAGCATGACAGACACAACATTAGAGCCTGACCTGAAGCAGAGGTCCCTGAGCTTCATCAACATTAACACTTGGCATACCTAAAAGTGTAAGCCATAGACGAGTTGGATCTCCTGATGGTACAACAGTGCTTCTTGAATACAACAAGTATGCAGCATTCAAAATGACAAAACTACTGGGGATGCAAAGAATACCACAAACTTGTAAGCACAGCAGTAGCTACTGCTTGATAGGAATTGTCATCAGTTACATTATCTAAGGCAACTTCAGTAAATTAAAATGCTTTGTGGATTTATGAAAAAGTTGGTGTGAAAAGAGTGAAAAATAAGCAATGGTTTGGATTGCTCGTTAAACACTATGGTATCATACTCATACATGGTATGCTCTGATTGTCTTCTGGGGCAAAATGAAGTCTCTACATCTAGGATTCCTTTGCAGAAATAGTCACCATTTTCCTTTAAGTTGTAACGAGCTTTCCAGATTTTTCTAATAATGAAGTCATTAGATATGTTTTTCAGAAAGAACCCTTCAAAAGATGTCAACTCAGTAAGAACAAATTCCTTTAACATTTCAGCTGGCTCTGTATGGAATCCTCCCCACTGAACATTCTGGTAAATACTCATCTCTGCTAAACATAAGTGATAGCCTGGATGTCCCTGGATGTGGGGTTTTTTTTGTCATGGCAAATAAACGTGTGAAATCTAATCTCTTATTCAAACAATAAAACCCAGGAACCAATCTTAGATTTAATGCTAAAAATATAAGAATCATACTGGAGGTTGTTTAGATCTGCCTGATTTTACCATACAGGCTGTGTTCCCTCCCTTATGCAATACCTGTGGCTTAGAGTCATGGTCTTTTTAATAGCACTTTAATTTAAACTTAATTCCACCTTCATATCCACTGTACTACAAAGAATGTTCTAAGCTTAGAAGTCATTACAAAGTTTGAATTACTGACCACATTTCAGACCTATTTTAAATAACTTCTATAATATATGCAATTAAAGTCTGGTGAGAGCACTAGCAGACCTGTGAAACAGTACTATGAAATAGTAATCTTATTAATAATCTAATAATAAATGTTGTCATTAAAATACAGAAGAATTATGCTTTCTCCTCTGTAATAAAATTCTTCTCCATATTGCATCTATTTATGAGACATCACAATGATTCAACAGTAGAGTTGAAGTTACCTGTCCATATAGGCAATAAAGTGTCAGCCTAAATAGTTTTCCTTAACCACTGAGAGTAAAGGACATGACAAAATGCCCTTCTTTGAAAAAATAATTGCAAATTTATGACATGTCACATTTTGTTGACAAATGAAAGCTACTCGAGAGGATTTCTTCTGATAATTACATGGTGGAATCAAATGACCCTGGCAGTGATTATAACAACTCTGACAAACTATTTTTTGTGGAGAAGTCTTCTCTGCATCTTAAATGTATCCAGCTGTATGCCTTCCGATTTGCTGCAGGCTTTGCCCTGACAGTGTGCATATGCATAGGCTGTTATCCTATTAACACCATAAAACCAAAGTTTTGAATGCCTGGACTGTGATGGAAAGTGCATCTCTCTTACAAAGACAGTTTGAGGTCAAGCACAACAGTGGTTCAGAAACAAGAGTATGTGGAGATGTAAAAACTACTCATGGATGGCAGACTCTGCTCATCTACCGCCTCCCCAAGTCAAAACAAACCTCTCGTTTCTCATTATTACACTGTATTCTACCTATTTTCAGGAAACAGATGATTGATAGGAATTTTATTTTAGGCCGCTGTGTAAAGTATGGATGAAGTGAGATCCAAAATTAAGCAAGTGCCATCTTGGTAGAATCACTCTTGTGCAAAAACCCCATTTGCTAGGTGAATGTTACACGAGAGAGTCTCTTCCCTGAGCACATCAGAAGTTGATGCACTCCATGCCATAGCATCTATTCCCTCTTTCCATTGTCATTTCTAAGAATTCACAAGCCCTCTACACTTCTCAAATGCTTCAGAAATTTGAAAGATTTCTAAGAGATTTTTATGGGGACACAGACTATTTTTCAAGCAATCTGCTGACTTCTAAAATATCCATTAGGCAGTCAGGGATACAATCTGGAACAATTCATGAGAAACTATGTGCATCAATCCACACTCTAGCTCTGCGTATAAACCTAATCGAACAGAGCAGATAACAGGAGAATTTTCCATTCCTTGCTACATGTGCAAAAGAGATTGTCAAGCAAATACACTTTATATTTTATTGCATTAATGCTATGCATATCAATTCAGAAAAGTTAAGCTTCCTACTTTTCTAGTTACCCTTAAAACTGTGATTTTCCAACTCATTAAGGAAGCAAAGGAAGGAAAGGTGAGTGGTACATTGCCGCAACTTAACGTAATCAACTGATGCAAAGAGAAAAAAAACATAAATCCAGAAAGCTACCGTGAACTTGACAGATTAACAGCTGGTAAAATATTACACAGCGATTTTGATAAGATTTACTGCAAACTATTACTAGTAGGGCTACAGTAGGGCACAGGGCTGAAAATGAAATTAAACCAGGACATACATCAACAGTGATTTCTTTTCAGCACTTCTGAACTCTTCGATCATTTATGTAGTGAGTGTGTGCACAGCATTATGCTGTAAACATCTGTAGGAAGATCCCAGCTCTGCAGATGTAAACTGGAGTCATTGTAACCATATGGGAAAACTTTGGGAAGATTAATGATATTATTACAAGAAAGAAGAGAAAAAACAAAACCAACACCCCAAACCAACTAACAAAATTTACACAGAACTATAAAAGAATGTCCTTTATAAACGTTTTATGCAGACATCCTGTATCTTTCAAACAAATGACACCATTTCCTCAGTAATTCTCTTAGCCAAAGGCTAAAAGTTAGTGTTACTCTCATTTAATAGAAGATATTGGAAATTAAGAAAAGTTAATTTTTCATTAAAATGTAATGAAACATCGCTCCAGAAAACAACATCATACTTGCAGTATTTGCAGTAAAATATACAACACCTCAATATCATATGTTGACTTTCAAAACTTCTGGTTTGTTCACATGAAAAATCAGGCTTGAAGAATTCTGTAGAGCTGAAAGCACAAGAGGCACACAACTAGCTGAAGCCAAAACTCCACTGACTTTCATTTTTCTAGAAATGTTATATCAAAAATTACACACAAAAAAAAAATTCTGAGGAGCAGCTGCAGTTCCCATTTTACTCCATTCTCTTTTTTCCTTATCCATTTTAATGCCATACAACATTGTAAGACGCACGAATGGTCTTAGCTCAGCCAGAAGTTGAGTATAGCACAGCAAACATTAACGCTTTTTGATCTTTCATGAAACTATTAGCATGAACTAGTGCAAGGTGTCTACACTGGCATTTAAAGATGGTTTAAGAAAACCAGGACTGTCTCTTAAACCAAATATATTTGGAAACAATCAGCTGAGAGGAGATATGATACCACACGGCCTTGAACTGTGGTTTCATGAACCATGGATATAGCTGGAGAAAAACAGAGCACAACAGTAAATGGAGATGATATATCAAATACGATATTCCCCAGCAGAAATGGAAAGGTGGACAGCATTAATAGAAGAGAGGTACAAATAATAAATCTCTCAAGCAGCTGAGAAAATATTCCAAGCTGCTTTGTCAATTTAGTTCCTCTAAGTTACGCAGAAGCCCATTTAAGTTTTGTGTCCTAGCAGGAAGTTTTTAAAAGGTTCGCATTGTGTCTTTTGTATGTAAGCAGAGCTCCAGCCCATCTTAATCTGTTTTCAGTGTCTACAGTACACAGAGCAGTGAGTTGCCATGGCAAAACTATGAAGCAAGCAAGCTATCTCAGGTGTTACTACTTCTGTGGACCTTGTCCTTAAAAACAGTAGACACAGAGCGATCACTGAAGCGCTGCCTCATTTTTTCAATGAGCTTCAACCTCCAGCAGCCACAGTCATACCAATTCACCTTCTTCTACCTTATGTGCTTTTTTCCTTTTAAGTAGTAATTCATTCTACAAGTAATGTTTCCAACAGGTGCCAAGACCTTAAGGCAAGCAATTGAGCAGATCTTCAGCATACCATCATTGACCGTTAATGATTTACAACAGATGAGAATCTGCCTTCAAAAACATATATTAATTAATTTACCAAGAGGTGGCTGCTTGCACTATTTAATAGAATTCTTGAAAGTTCCTAGGTGTGCATCTGAATTGCAATGACATTTGTACCAACAGACAGATATTGACATTGTCATGAATGCCATTAACACTTGCTTTGCGATAGTCAATGCCCTCTGCATTTATAATTGACTGTCCTTCAAATGAAACTTCTGGCCACGTCTCTTTGGCTCCAATTACTTTTCATCAAATTTCAAACTGTTCCACTTTTTCCATTTCCTATGTGTGAAGTGGACTTAGAAAATTGGAGGAGGATAAAAGCAATCAGTGGAGAGAGAAGAAAGGCAAGAATGTCGTACACCACAGACCTGCCTACTGTACTGAGATTTTGACTGAATTGAGAGTACGGTGCATCTGGGGACATGATTCCAGTCTGGGAAGGGTCTAACAAGAAAGATGAACGTTTTGCACTTTGTCAAATAAATTTGCTTAATAATTAAAACAAACGGGAATGCCTTTTGCTGAAGGGTAAAGGTTAGAAGTACACTTCAGTCTTTCAAAAACATTTTGCTCGTGCAGCACTGACTTTGTAGGCTCTGGAAATACACCTTAAGCTCTTCTCTGCTTACTACCCCATACCACCCCCTCTCACAGTATCCTTTAGTCATGGTTTGGCTGCTGGTTTGCATCCATTTCCCACACATAGTTTCCCCTTAGCTCAAAATGGGTCAAAGCCAGATCATCTTCAATACTGCTGTTAACATTTACACTGCTGGCAAAATGGCAATGAGGAAAAATGAAAGTTAAGATGAAAGCTGAAGGGGAAATAAAGAACAGCATCAACAAAGAGCTATTCTTCTCAACTAAATACTAATGTATCTGAAAGCATACATTAGCAGTTTGAAGATGCCGAAGAGACTTGGAAGAGGGAAAGACAAAGACATGAGCCTACAGCAGTTAAAGGTAATCAGACCTTGAATGTGAAGTGTAGCAGTGAGAGCGAAGAGTAAAAAAGATTGCAGAAATACAGGAGACCAATAATCTTTGCTTTTCTCAGATAGACGTAGCCTTACTTAAAAGAAAGTATTAAGTAGTGTGCAAGAGTAAGAAAGGATCAAATAAATCCTAGGTTCCTACCGATGGTTGAATTTTCTGATGTCAAATAAAGAAAAATCCTAGAATGAAAATTATTACTTATGCCATTAATTAGAATACTGATATGGAAAATACCCAGAATACAGTAAGATGAAATTATTCTTGTGGGAGACTGATCACATCTTCTCCCTCATCCAAAGTTTCAGTACGTTTGAGTCTCATTGATATGAACTAGACTAGACCATTATCTTAGAATTTTAAAATTAAATACCAAAAAAAAGAAATCTATGAGGCAGGAGGCAGACTTACAAACCCATCAGCGCAGCAATCAAAATCAGTTTCAGTTATAGCTGTCCTTATAACTGTGTTTCTATACATAAATGCATAGACAGAAGTAAACATAATAGTGCTGAGAATGCTATTGATGCAATGAGATGAGGCAAGTCCTCATATTTTCATCCTGGATAAGGATCAGGTAAATGTTTCATGCTCATGTGCGAAATCAGGGATTTTCAGGAAGGTGCCAATTATTCCCACGTTCAGCATCTGGGAATGCAGAACCATAGTCCTGTCTTGCACCTTCAGTCAACTCTAGTGAGGAGAAATATTCTCAGACAGTGCAAAATCTGCCCTGTGTATTGCAGCGTATAAACAAACACCCATCTGAATTCAGAGAGCCATTTGCTTAGAACAGCTGCCAGTTGAGGGTAGAAGTATTTGCAGAAAGGATACCATTTCCATGCTGAAAGTCACATCGCTTTTAAGAGGATGGTTCTAACAGGAAAGCAGCCTGGATGCTAGCTGATTTGCTTATGACTCATACACTTCAAACAGTCCTGCACAAACAGACAGTTCTTAAAGAATAGCTGCATAATGTTTCCATTCATAAGGAGTTTCTTTTAATTGATTATTTTTTCTTTGAGGGAGAAAATGTCTCAGTCAAGAATGATTCTGTTGTTTCATGTGCAATACCACCAAACAAATTTTCACTATTTTAGATCCTCACTATAGAGTCTAAGTCAGCAGCATCATTGAAGTAGCCCCATTTTAAATATTTCTTACTTGTTTTGAATTTTATAGTACTTTCTGTTTACACTGGTGTTCTTGGACCCCTGGTTCATTTTAGTTTTGCTTTTAATACTCCTGATGCTTTCAAACTACAGGCCTCACACCAAAAGATAAATTCCTGTAAAGCCACGAAGCGTCACACTGCACGGCCTATGAACAAGGAGCCCAAAACACAAAAGCTAGAAAAGAATCTCCTGGTAAAAACAAGCTAAAGAATTTGAATTGGACCTTTTTCCCCCTTTCTTTTTGAAATAAATGAGAGTAAATGGTTCTGTTGGACTTGCTATGTCAGGGATTTGTGAACTGCAATGTTTCTAGCAGAAATTTTAGTCCATTTAAATATGGACTTCATTGCTTCTGATTTCTGGCAAGAGACACAGATTATTGCATTCGGAGCACTGAACCAAGCAGGTCCTTATAGTTGCACTACACTTCGATCAGATACAGAGTAGATGCCTGGACTGCAGCTATCCCTGAACCCAGAAAGACACTGATATATAGTTTAAATCTACATGAAAAAGTCAGCCAGACTGACTTTAGATTTACTGCTAAAACATTAGAGATTGTGAGTATATTTAATTTCACCAGTGGTTTACACCAGAGCATCTCACAGCTCCGAGACACAAGCTTCCTGCAGAAAAGCTAGAATTTCACTCCACGATGTGCCACATATTCAGTTATCTTGGGTTTGAGGAGAAGATGCCGAGACAATGGAGGAACAGAGTAGGTGTTTTATGTTCTTTTTCTTCTACAGTTACCAATCTCCTCATAGAGAGCAGCCAAATATAGGCATCTGTAAGAGGAACATGCACATGGATCTTTTTATTTTACTTTTGGAGCCTACTGTGGTGGTACCTGTATCTAAGCTGGTCATCCAGCCTCCTTTATACTGAGTGCAATCCTGACAATAAGAAGGTGCCAGGGGTTCAGTCCTAACCCATCTAAAAATAGACATTAAATTATCATCCTATGAACTTCATTACACAGGCTGCCCAGGGTGAATGTCTTAGATGGGCATACATCTTTCTTGTGGTCCACACTCATATTTATTCAGATGAATCCGACTCAAATGATATATGAGCAATTTATAACCTTGATGGATTTGCCTTGTCAACATCTACTCTAATGCTGATCCACTCATTCACTTTTCTCATAGTGCCTGCAAACTGCAGTGGCTAAGGCAAACAACAAGAAATCTCATCTCTCCTGTGGAAAGATGTGCTTTTCTTAGCTGATCTTCCCTTCCTCATGCTAACCTTTTCTGATCTCTCGTCAGTTGTTGCAATATATCTAGATCACACACTCCTCTGGAAAGCAACAATTTTTGTACTGCATAGCATTCTAAAATATGTGAAATAGTGGAGAGTGTTCAAAGGATGCAAACCAAATGAAACCAACACAACAGTGTAGCCAACACATCTTTTCTTCACAAGGCCGCCAAAAATTTGCAGGGTAAAGCTTTCTGTAGTCTTCCAAGCAGTCAAACTGCCTTCAAATATCTGTCAGACTCAAAGAACATCTGCACTTGTAACAATCCAGGAAAGGTGGGACAGAGCTGATATACTGACTGTGTGCAGATGCTGAAAATCAGTCACAGAAGTCCAAAATGCACTGCTCAACTGCAAACCTGAGGGGTTGCTATTTGGTAGTCCAATGAAACCAGACATTCAGTAAGAGAAAGAGATTTACTGACATTTCAAAGAGGTTCCAAGCTATTTATACATCTGCCCTGTGTCCCACATCTGCTTAAAGCAGGTTTCCTGCTGCGGAGGGGGCCACTTTATCATCTCTCCCTTCAGCATACTTGATTATCTCTAAGACCACCAGTAGCAAAGGATGCAATGCAGATGTGAATGCACCTCGACATGAGTTTCTGTGCTGCTCTGTTGTATTGCACGGGGTTTTTTTCTACTTATTTGGTTCATATCTGTATCATGGCAGCACGAGACTTGGATTGACTCCATCACTTGTTAC
>JANHFX010006336.1:35002-48867 GCA_027560015.1 Chloroceryle amazona
TATGCAGGTCATACTGACGCAACAAATCCAAAGCCCCATTAGTGGTCAGCTGATCGTAACATTTTCCATGCTTATTTACACTAGTAATTGTTAAGTCTTTTTCACTTGAAAAAGCAGGAATATCGGTATTACATGCAAAGAAAACATTGGAAATTACAGTACAAACATTTCTATCAAGACACACAAGCCTTTTCCTAATTCCAGGTTCATCCAGCAGCCATTAGGGCTCCCCTGTAGAGAGATAGGTGTCATCCTGCACAAGGGACTGTTTTAGAGCACTGCAGCATGCAAGAATGGAAGAAAGCTACTGGGGCTGCCTGCTAACCATGTGCATCCAGAGGGCCATTCGCAAAGTCTGGGAATCGCCCATCTCTTACAGCATGCCCTTCACACTGCTCATCCACTCAGGTTTTGGTAAAGGGAACCCCAGGGAATAAGAAGCAAAGAAGGCAGCAGACAGATGGTATCATCCAGTATTTGCTACAGACAGACTCTGTGCAGTCTCTGACATTTGCTGACTGGCTCCTTTCACAACTCCTCCCAGCTCATTCAAACACTCTTTGGCCCTCTCTATCTGTCTGTCCTCAGTTAATTCCTTTGAATTTAATCCCTACTGTTGCCTTTTCAGTGACAGTGCTGTCTCCTGTCCCTAATACCCACCCAGTCACTGCATACAATGCAGCAGACTAGTCATCACCTCCACAAGCAACAGTACTGACTGAAAAATGAAACAAACACGCATCTAAAGTGTGTGAAGTATGGATACGGCACTGGAAATCCATAGCGTATCACAAGAGGAATTCAGATCTCCAGTGATGCAAGGTGCTCTGGGTAGAGAGTACTCATAATATAGTTAAACGCTGCATCTCCTGAGGGCTTCACACCTGCCTATCTTTATAATACTTGAAGAGCCAATAAATAGCACCTTATGCTGCAGATTGCCAAGTGCTGTCAAAGCCAAAGCTATTTAGTTCTTTAGCCTGTTGCAGCCCTTGGCAGCACACATGCCACCTCCCTTTAAACACTGCCAATTACTATTAGCAGTACACTTTAGTACTCAAACGTAAGAGATACAATATCTTGTTTTCATTATACCCAGTGCAAACTTAAAAATACTAACTCATTGTTATAATATAATCTCAGCCCTTTTCATGATTCTCACTAGTCCATAAGTTGTCAAAATTTGGTTTCATATCCTGCAACTGAATTCAGCATTTTCTATTTATATATATAAAACATATTTAACGCATACTCTTCATTTTATTTATATACATACATATTTATATACACACATACTGCTTTTTGTAATGCTGTTGAGAAAAGCTAAATAAGGTAAAGTTAATGTGAAATTCTATACACAGTTACAAACCAGGTTGGGCTGCTTGGAGCTGACTGAAAGTCATAGAACGAAGGTTAGAAGAAGATATGTTAAGGAGTTCGGCACCAAGCTAAGGTGGCCACACAGCTTCAAGTCAAATGAAGATGCTGGCTGCCACACAAGATCAGCCTATTTCTACTCCACCGTTTAATTGTTTGTTTCTCCATGTTCAGAACTCTCTGCTATTTCTGAATGTACTTGTTATTTGTAGAATAATTATGTAGTAATACAGAGACTATAAATTCCTGGTCCACCATTTCCTAATGGATATGGGTAAGTATCTGATACTCAGACTCTGAGCTATACAGACTAGCTTTAATTGTACTGCAGGACAATACTGCAGATTGTGAATTCCTCTGGTTGGAAGCCACATACACTTTTTTCCTCTATCAATTAGCATTTATTGTGATGCTTTTGTGAGCCAATCTTGAACAGTTGGTGGTTTATGACCAAGGCAGTTTCTTCTGTTGATTTTCTTATACAGGCCAATACAAGGCAGAGATACGAGATTTGCTCTTTAAAGGAAATCTCCCGAGTGATACAAAATAGATTGCAATTGCTGCGATAAACTGCAAAGGACAGCAAATCATCTAACAACTTAAAATTTTAAAAGAATTTGTGAAAGGATAATATACAATCAAATAGGTGGCTACAAACCCTTCTCAATGGTATCGTAATATAGAATAGCACTGAAAACACTAAACATGCATTTAGAAGAGGTGGATGTCTAGATTTTTAGAATTTGGTACAAATCCAAACCCCTTTTTTAGAACTGTCTATTTTTTCAGTTGTATTCACTGCATACAGCACATATGGTCAAGTCCTTGGGCTAGCCAGTATCTAATTTTGCAGGAATTAAAAAAAAAAAATAGATACTGGTTTTGAACTGACACTGCATTTATCTAGACAATTTCATCACCAGAGGAATTTACACCACCTTACACACATCTTTGTGCTGAAAATTCCGTACCCATATACAGAGGTGGTATTTTTAGGTGGCCCAGTAACATCTTAAGTGATTGGCTCCCTGTCTATATTAATGTGATGTATGACCACCAATATGTCACGTAAGTATCAAACAGTTAAGGATTGATACAGTTAAAAACAAGGAAGCATTTGGGCCCAGGTCTTTCAGGAAACACCTAATCTCTTTGAAAAGCTGGACCAAACTGTACACCCTGAGTTTCAGAGAGTTCTGCTCTTGGGATGAGTAACAATTCACATAAATGGTTTAGCAGCCTTGGAGAAGACTGATTGACAGTTTGACTAAAGTCAAAGGAGAAATGATCCTTAAATTTTCAAGACCAATGTTACCGAGCATTAGGAATATTCTGTTTAAGCAGAAACCAGGGCAAGGAAAGAAATTACATTTAACTGCTCAGGAATTTTATAGAATGAGTCACCATGAACAAGCCTATTTGTACGACAAAAGGTAACCTAAAAATCACAAGCACTTTCTAGCTTAGTACACCGGCTATTCAGAACAGGGTGGAAAAGGTGTTGCTATGTACTTTGAATCTTCAGCTTTACTGCCTTAAAGATTTTGAGCAAGAAAAACTGGGCGGTTCGGCATCTATTTGGGAAATTTATGCCAGGATTACACAAAAGACGAGCCTTAGCCCAGGAAAGGCTAGCGCAGGCACACACTACCACAATAAGCATATTACAGGTATTTTTTTGAGGAACGTGGAAATAAGGAATGTTTCCTCTCAAGGTCCAAAGGCCAGTGTTGAAAGAATGGTATTACCACAAAGGTTGTAAGGACAACTACTCCAACAAGTAGAACATAGTGTGCTCTTCTGGCAAGGAGCAGATGCCAGATTTCCTTTTCTGCTTCAACCCGGAAAGAAATCCAATATGGAGAATAGAACTTTTACAAAAGCAAACATGTAAGACTGCACCTGGACAGAACGGTGCTTCTCTTTGAATACTCTACCCTGAAAAATACGCATCCAAGAGATTTCTCAGGGATTCTGGTACGTGATGCATCCATAGAATGTCAAAGACAGGACCCACGCAGACTACGCTTAATTAAAACTACAGAGATTTGCTCATTTGCTCAAACACCTGTTGCAAAGAAAACATATCGATATGTTTCATGTGGCCCAGCCGCATGGAAAACTTTTAAAGAAAATAACATTGCTTATCTTGAAATGCACAAAAAGGAAAAACATCATGATACTGATTTTAAAATCTTCGCAACTTTAAAAATGGATTTATTTATTTTTACTGTAATTCAGTCCTTACCTTATAATTTCAAAATTCTCTCTGAAATAATGAAGGCTAAATATTCAAATATTTTCTATTTTTTTTAATGGAAAGTAAAGTTCTCAAGTCATGCCATTGCTGTGGGACCTGAAGAGTTAAGCAAAACATCCCATCATTGGGAGCTTCATAATAAATGAATTGTCAGCCCAAAATGATCTTAGTGAGAGAAAAATTAAGGAAAGGCCCACAGGGACATGAGACGCCAACAACCTAATAGAGAAAACAAAGGCAGAAACATCACCAGGGAAAGAATCTTATGTAACTTATAGCATTATTTGAAGAGACAATAAAGCTTATTGGTTTTACGCCTCAACCCACAAAAGCACTTGGATACATAGAGGCCTTCTAGCACACTCGAGTAGACCCAGTGACATGATAGCTCTCTGACTTCGGGTTATCAGCTCTGTTAATTTTCAGATTAAAGTCTAGCTCACTTAATTTCATTAGAACTCACAGACCTCGACAAGTGTCTTTCCTTTTTCAAGTAGTAAGGAAGTGAAGAGTTTGGCCCAAGCGGCATTTGTCTAGAAGGTTTAGATCTCACTTTGATGAGTGTAAAAACTGTGTGATTGCCTTGGGCAATGACATTACATGAATGGAATAACAGCAGCCTCTAAATCCAGCCCTATCGATCATGCAATGAAAGCACACCTGCCTCTGCAGCTGAGTATTCCATATCGTGCCCTTCCTGCCCTTGCCACACACAGTCTGGTTCTACATCCTTCCTACCCTTATTCCTAATGTAACAAAACAAATATCTGCCCATACATTTCTTTCCTCATTACTGGACATACATTCTAGATCATGGCTTTCTTACTGCACCACTCGATGTGTTGCCAAACCAGCTGGATTCAGTACTCATAGTGAATTCACTGGAACAGCTTACTACTGTATTAATTCATTTGTATTTTACCCTTACTCTAGTCCCAGAACAGCAGTTTTGTTTGCAATGGCTGACATGTCTTTAGAGTATACTTTATTTGCACACAGATTTCTATCATCTGTTCAAACACACTTATCTGTTCCCTGTGTCTTACTTTGACCACGCTGGCTCAACTGTCCACGCTGGTGGGATGCAACCTCAACTAGGACACAAGCAATTTTTTCACCATTCTGTTATTAAGACCTGGTCAATATAGGTACAAGAACCATGCACTAAGGAGCTGCCAGGTCCAGAGGGAAATTACACCTTTTGAAATACTCATGTGATGATCATCATGTTCATCATCCACAATGCAGCTTCCTGATTCCACAGAAAAGACGGAGGCTCCACCTCTAGAATTAGGTCTGGAGACAGATCAGTACTAGCAAATAAATCAAGGGGATGAGGGCAATTTCATGTTCTGCAAGTCTTTCCTCATCACTAGCATGATAGCTGTCTGACTCTAGTTAAGATCTCTTTTACTAAAAAGTTGACTTGTGATGAAGAATGGAAAACAAACAAAACCAACCATCCAAACCTACAGGCCAGCTGTGAGATAACTTGGTTTGGGCTGGAACCTCTTTCCCCATTAATGTGTAATTCTTACTCTCATAGGGATCCATTCTCTTCAGACAGTATTTACTATTAGTGCATCATAAGTCACCTGAAATGTCAGACTCACTCACAATGTTCCATTACTACTGGTTTATGTAGTCTCACCTTTGCATCAAGAGGTCTCTAGTTCAGAATCTACCTGTTATTACTTACTCAAGTCTAAGAAAATATTATGACACTTTTCACGTACTGTATTCTTGCCTGATGCTTTCCTTTTCTTTTTTATGCTTCTCTCTCTGGTCACACAAAGATTCTTTTTGATCTCATTCTTCTAATTCTATCAGGATTTCTTCTCTGCAGCAGTACAGCACCAGGTTTGGAGAACTCAGTAATTTCTCTGCTACTTTAATGAATTCTAAGCTGCTGCAGGGTGAATTTTCTGTGGTGCATGCCATGGTTAATTGCTATAATTGTCCTCTTTCTTGTATTATTTATACCCTCCTGTTAGAGTGCTACAATTCTAATAACACTCAAATTAGATCACTGTGGGTCACTGGTATACCTGCTAAACTGAAAGCTTTAGGTCAAAGATTAGAAGCTAAATGGGGACTCTTAATGTTGCTGTCAGTTATAAAATTTGAAAATAGAATCTATCATCTTAACAGAAGGTAATTTCCAACACTAGCATAACTTTTTTCCTTTTTGCTCTTATAAGAATGAGCCATTTCCCACACTTTAATGCTATTGATTGTTGTCTTTATAGCCTCCTCTGGCTGGTCATTTCTAATCCATTTCCTGAGCGAAGGCTGCAAATGTTCTCTTCATTTGCTCTAATTAAGCTTTCATTAACCTATACACATTTACAACAAATGTGTTAGTCTCCTTCCACGAAGACAGAAATGGCTCTCTTGGTTTGCTGTAATATCCATTAGGTAGTGATGACAAAGCTGCAGATAACATACTATACAATATGCTGTCCGCATTTTGTTTGCAACTTCAGAACTTCCACACTCAGTTCCAAGCAGTACATGCTCCCTGGGAAGACCACCCCAACCTCTGCATGTTGGGAGCAGTTTTTTAACTCTAATTGGCTTATCCCTATCAGGAATTATATAAAAAAATAAAATAAAAATCAGGGGGATGGACAGGGGGACCAGACACAGGAGAGGGGGAAAGAGTGAGAATTATAAACCTATAGACAATAAAACTGGTTCTTTAGATTCCTTTGCAAGTACTCTGTGCATAAATGACAGGACTAAAAGAACCTGGAGCGAGGAAGGAAGGGGGAAAGCAAAACACTGTAAGCAATTTAGGAGTGGAAAGACTAGAACTTGTGAAAAACCTCCAGAGCTGCTTCTCTAAATGAAACGGTTGTGTAATAAAACAAAAACACCACACAAAACATCGACCGCCAAAACCAATATGCATAAAAATAAAGCTAAGGAGATGGAATTCATCCCCAAATGTTCAGCTTTTGAGTTTTCCATATATATGCAGTAAAAGATGAAGTGCAATCTCCTCTTTGTACATGATCCAAGACCATGTATCCAGCCTGTGTTGCAGAAACTGCCTTCCTGGTCAGTTTAGATAAGGGTTTTAATCATCCCAGCTCTGCAGGTAATAACAATTGCCTGCCTTGTAATGGCTAGTCACTGAAAAGCAAAAGACCTAAACCTGCTATTTTGCCCTAAGTATGAATTAAATCATTTTAATTTTGATGAGCTTTTAGCAAAGTTCATCAAGTTGTTTTGCGAATAAGAATACGCGGCAAGGCTCTAATCTGTTTTTTGTTTATGTTCTCCTTCTCCATATATGTACAAACTGCCCCTTGAATTCATACGTATCTTACATATCGATTTCTCCAGCTCCACAGATGCCAATGACAGCAAGACATTGTCATTTTCATATCACATAATTCTGACTTTGCAAAATGTTTTGGAAATATAAAATTTATTTGGATACAAAATTGCATAAAAGACAACAAACAAAATAAAACTGAGCAAAAACCTGTGATGTGATTGTATTGGGTCTGACTGAGCTGGAGTTAATTTCCCCCCAGTGCCCTCCCAGTGCTGTGCTCTGCACTGGGACCTGGATCACACGCCAAGGCTGGTTTTAAAAAGCTTCTCCCTACAGTGCAATGGGGTGACAAGATCTTGGGAGGTGATACGAATGGGACGACTGACTCAAGCTGACTAAAGCAATATTCCATACCATGTGACATCAGCTGAACTACAAAAGCCTGGAAAAGGGGGGAGGGGGCATCAGCTTGTCCTCTGGAGCAACCGCTATGCATTTGGAGCCCTGCTTCCTGAAAAGGGGCCGGACAAAGAGAATAAATCTTTGTTTTCTTTTGCTTCTGTGCATGGCCTTTCTTTGCTTTTTCATTAAACTACCTTTGTCTTAACCGACAAGTTTCATCTTATTTTCTTCACCCTGGTCCAGCTGAGAAGGAAAGTGACAGAGCGGCTTGGTGGGCACCTGGCATCCAGCCAAGGTCAAATCACAGTGATCAACCAAAAGAATAAGCATTTTGATGTGCAAGCTTCAAGTCTGTTACACAGCTCTTCATTGCTGTTGGTTTTGGGAAAGTCTCCTCTGTGAATTTTCAGTATCAGTTTCTATTTTATTTATAGGGTGGGTAAAAGGACAGAGAGGTTCCATGGAAATAAAGCAGCTCAAACAAACCAAGGCACACGTGTGCCTTTTTGCTGGAAAAGATACAGAAAGAAACGCTAGTCCAAAAAATCTGAAGATTTTTGGTGCCTGCAGTTATCACTGCCTCATCAAAGCCAGTGCCTCATTCTGTTATGTGATGACTCAGAAACAAATGCACCCATTCCAAAATTGCCATCCGCTAAGTCATTGCGACCGCATTTTAAAGCGGCTTTTTATCATTTACAAAAATAACAGGGATTAAGTCTTGCTCAACTTCACAGGATTTAGGCAATGTTTTGTTACAGCCAGATTGGTTTGGGTTGCATCCAGATTGGATTACAGTAATTCTTTGTTTGCAGATTTGCCAGCAGCGTTGCCACAGATCTTGCAATAGGACCAAAATGCAACAAGAAAGAAATGTTCGCTTGAGAGAACAGCAGGTCTGGTATAGCCAGCATTGTATCAGCATTTTATCCTGCAGTCATTTGAATATTGCTTTTGATACTCTTCATTCAAGATTCTGATGTGCCTGTGACCGATACGCTAGAATGAACATCCGAAATGATCTACTACTTATTGTTTCCCAAAGCACCTACGTACTGGACATTGGGAAAACAGAAGGTGCCAGAGAAAAAGAATGTGTTTAATTTTTTTTTAGCACAAAAGATCCTTCTTAAATATCACAAGTTTAGCCCATGTCTATATATTTCAGAAGTGCTGCAATAATATACGCTCCACGTGAAAATCCACTGCAAATTGTTGACAACTGCTGAAAAATCATGAAGTATTAAAAACTAATAAACTACTATAACAATGCAGTGGAAATCATAGAGCAAAAAATGCTAATATATTTGGTTTACTGGAGATCCCCCCACCTCAGACAAACTGGATTTTGGAGGCAATTTGAATTCCATAGCCTGGATTTGAACTACATTTCCAGAATTTCTAGCTTGGGATAGTATTAAATACTATTTTAAATCTTAGGTGCTGCTGATGTAGTTCAATATTGCTTATGCCTCTGCGGAAAGCTTGTATCTCATTCCCAACCTAAGTTACCTGGATTTGACACATACTTGGCACTCACATAAGTGATTGTAGGATGCACAGAAACAAACAAACAAACAAAAAAGAGTATGGTGCACTGGGTCTTCTTTTCCTCTCGCAATTTGTTGACTCTAGAGATATATGGAGTTCACACAGAAACAATGAAAGTCAAGTATTCAGAAGATTTTACGTAATCTCATGAATGCAATAGGCTTCAGATTTCAATAAGACTGAATTATTATCTCTCTTTTTTAAGTTATTACTCTTGCATATGCTTAAGTCTTCCAATGAAATTTGCGCTCCTGAAATCTCTTGGGCATTTCTATAAATTATACCCCAACAGAGTGATCCCAGGCTATTGCAGAGATTGCTTACATTGTGTATGCATAGACTGCTCTTGTGTTTAGGTTTCTAGTGTGGTTTGCTTGTTGTTGGCTTTTTTAATAGATAATTACTGAATTATTTAACTGATTAAGGAATTATCTGGGTAAAGCTCCTTTAAAATTATTTACATGGAAGGATAAATGCATTATTAAAAAAGTAAATCATTAAAATGAGGATTCTACATTAACTGAAAATCGTTGCCTTTACTGTGCTATAGCACACAAGAATGACAGAAACTTGCAGACTCAGCATGAATTGCTGAGTGTCATGGGCGAGTGAAGTATTTTGATGAAAACTGTAAACAAGGACTTGCAGAAATTAGTACATATTGCAATGAGCTAGAAATATCAATCACAAAACTAACTGTAGCCCCACGAGTTTGTTTTTTTCAATACTGTCGATTTTTTTTCTTTTTTAAATACTCTGATTAATGGTACAAAGCGCCACAGAAATATCCTGGTAACATTTAAGAACCAAAAGAACAATTTTTGAAGAATGAATATCAGGATAATCCAGTGACTCCTGAAATTTATGGCTGCAAATGAGTCTTTCCTTCCCCTTGTAATTAACCAGAGTTCTCTGCAAAATAAATACTAATCAGAATTACTGTTTTGTGTTGCTTATCATTTGATGTATTCTTATTTATTCAACAGCACCCAAAGTTGATTTTACCATCCAACCCCCCCAAATAAAACAGAATACAAATTGGGAACTACACCAGAATTGGTTTTAGATGTGGCAGGATGACTACCAGGGGAAAAGGAAGCCTTGTTTCTGGAAAAAAGTCACAGTGCTTCCACACCAGAGGTGGCTTCACTCTACTGTTTTAGGAAGAGACATGCACTTTATAGCATCAAAGTAGTGTGCTTCTCACAGGTACAGTGAAAACAAAATAGAGAATTATAAAAGTGATAGAGTAAAATATTTTCCTGAGTTCACATTTAATTATTTTTCAACAGATTGATTTCTCTAAACTCACCTTTTGCCTCTGCTTCAGGCTGTTCAGATCTTATGATTTATTGGTGTCAACAAACCCCTTCCTCCTAAATCTAACATTTAGACAACTACAGTGTAAAATAAGAATCTTGCTCTTCTTAAACAGCTTCATCAAGTTCTCTCCTCTTCCTCCCCAAGACGGACTGCTCATATAACGCTGTCCTCTATACACAGGCCATCCCTTGTTCTAATTAAGATCCCTACCAAATCCTTATTTACAATCTGTATGACAGAATCTAGCAAGGGCAGAGAAGCAAGAGTAGCACAAGTCAGGAAACCAGAAGTTTCCAAATACCAGCAAAACGGAGTAAACATGCACCTGCTGAAGGCTCATTAGTGCTCAGAGCAGAGTGTCACTATCAGAAATAGTCACATGCTGAGCCTAGGTAACAGGATTTGCCAAGACCACACACCCATGACTTGCTAACTGGTGCTTCCCAAGCACCTTCTACCAGTTTAGCTCTCCCATTGTACCTGATGATGATTGTCTTATTTTTCTAAGCAAGTAAAGTACTCAGGTCAGGAATTATATCCTCACCTACCTTACCAAAGCACTATTGAAATGTTGTCTGTCATGCAAATGGTCTTTATTACAGACAAACCTGTTATTTCACTACATAGTGACAGCTGATTCATCTTCTTTGGCATATTAAAAGATTTAAGAAAAATACTCTTCCTCCATTTTTGTTGTATATGAGCTTTTTGCTTAGTAAAAATAATCTCCCCGACAATTTCCATGTTTAATGAGAGAGAACATTTATTACTGCAACCTCTCTACCCCATTATGTAAGCTGCATTTGAGTAGCAGAATCCCTCAAAGCCTTTGCTCTTTAAAATTCAAGCAGAATCCCCGTTTGGTCAAGTTTACTCTTTACGAGCAAAATGGGAGCTGATGAATAGATGCACTGTAAAACATTATTCAAATGGCTTTTTCTGTAATTGACAAAGGAAGCCTGAAACAAAAAGCCCAATGAAAACAGAAGAGAATAAAAGGAAGCGGCAGATTTGTGGGTCAGCTGGAGAGGAGCAGGGAAGAATTTGGTGGCTTCCTTTTACAAACATAAGTTTGCATGAGGAGCATTATAGATATGGGACTCCAACTCTTATCAGCAAGAATACAGGTTTCCAGTGGTTTCCTCCGTGGCTGCCCAGACAAGCTCTCCTGTTGCAATTATACTTTTTTCATCTGAATATACCTGTGCATTCATTGCCAAGCTGATAGTGTAAGCAAATAAAAGTTAAAGTTTTAGCTCTTCATCATGGGTGCAAAACACACCACAGCATGTATACAACAAGAAGTATATTCTCCTTGCAAGATGTGGAATTAGTCTCCTTATACAAGTCAGACCTGGCAGAAGACCATGCCTGCCTGCTGATGCTCCTGCCCATTCCCTGTTGTTGTCCACACCTAGAAATGTGATCGTTCCCTTGCAAGCTGTCTGTCACAAGCTAGCAAGTTACCTCAGCAAGAAAATCAAATCACAAAATGGGCTGGGGAGGCACAGTAAACTCTAATAAACACAGTAAACATCTAGTGTTTCCTTCCTGCAGTACAGACGTGGGGTTTGTACCTTCATCATTTGTGTTCACCTTGAGGGTTGCTTTCTATTCAACCTCAAACCTCTTGATGGTTCGTACTGCCTCCAGCTTGACTCCCACTCCATCAGCAGTGAAGTTGCTGGATCATTCATAAACTCTGCTGTAAGCAAGCTGCTCTAGCAGTAGTGTCACCTCAACTAGCTTGAGAGACACGCCTCTCTAAACTCAAGCCCAGGTACCAAAGAAACTCCAAGCACAACCTTCATGATGCTATCATATGCTTACTCAAAATAGAGCTTTTCTATTTGCCAAAAAAAACCCCAAACCAAACAAACCAACAAACTCAAAATATGAACTTCAAAATACACAAGCAGAAATGGGACTCAGTATACTAAGCTGGCCATCCTAGAAACGTTCCCTCTGTTAGTGACAACAGCTTTATCATCTACAGGCCATTTCTGAGAACGCAGCTGAAATTCTGGAGAGGGCTGCAGTTCAACACTGGGTGGCAAGAACAAACTGAATCTGAAATGCTAATGTAACGCTTGCCATTCAGGCCAGTTTACAGAACTCAAAAGGAAGTGCTTCTGGGAGACACAGCTCACAGCAGGGCTGGAAAGCAGTAACTTCACAGCCTTACTGACTTCAACTGGGACATGAGTTTCTAGGTGCCTCATGTGCAAAGAAATACCTCCCCCTATATTCTGTCATCTGCTTTTTATCAGTTGAGAAAGACAATCCCTGAGGTACGTGCCTACCAAATAATTTTTTATATATTTCATCCATCTATGGGCTTTTTTTTTCCCTTAACAAATATAGAACACATAAACACATCTGAAATAACACAAAGTAGCAGTTACATTCTGTGATACCAAGCTTTTATACTATGTTAATTATGGGTTGCATTTTTTTTCCCCATTTTCACTCTGAGCAATTTACATATCTATAAAAAGTATTCACAACAATTCATGCAAATATGATGCCTTACATGAGTTATATTAACATCTTTTCCATGTACACACAAACCCACAATTAGAAACAGAGCTCAAGGTCACCATAAAGTTTATATATTCCCATTAAAATTTCTTCAATTTTTCATTTCTAGATCATTTCATAATATTTTCTCTTTCCTTTAGGAAACTACCACGTACCCTCTGATTTTAAAATAGGTGTGCTTCCAGACCAGGCTGAAAACTAACTGGACAACATGTATGGAGTAATGGTGATTAATACAAGTAGGTTGGTTTTTTTTCAACTCCAACTACACAAAAGGATTAATCTAGAGTTCAAATTGTCTTAAAGGGAAAATATTCCAGAAAGGAGAAAGCACCTTACTTCTTTTTCTAAAAACATTTTCTCTTGACCTGTCTTCTACCTAAGTTAGCACTTATAAAAATAACATTTCCATGGTAACTGTTCTTTTGCTTCATTTTTAGAGATGCTGAGGAACCTCAGCTGCCACTGATATCAAACAAATCTGTGTATGCTTCACACCCCTGAAATTCCCATTACACCTATTTTCCAGTACAGGCACTCATTTTTGTTTGTTTCTTTGTTCTTTTTCTTTAAATTCAATGCATATCTATCACTGAAAAGTATTTGGGTGATACAATTAAAAATATATGCATGCCTGATGGTTTACAGAGCTGCTAAGCAGAATAAAAGCGTGCTCGACTCTCAGCAAGAGGACCAAGATAGTTAGATGCATATAAGCTTTGGAGAAGGCTGCTAGAGATGCACTTACATCTTTCAAGACCAAATACCTGTAGAAATATGTCCCTATATTTTAGGGGAGAAATAGATCCTAAAATAAAAGATCAGCACAGCTACATGTTAGCTCACTATCATAAACACTTCTTAATATTATGTCCCAGTGTTTAACTATATAAAGCATACGTGACCACACAAACTGAGACTAGTGAAACTACCAGCAGCAATAGAAAGGAATTCCATTACAGCATTTCACTTACAATGTAACTCAGAACATCCCAAGAGGCTATTACCCTTGTTTATACTTATTCAAGATATTTTATTCTTGACAAGTGGTTATGGAATATAGCAACAGTATTAACTTGGTTCTCATTGCACAACAGAATGCATTCCATAAATGACAGATGAAAT
>JANHFX010006336.1:55301-69926 GCA_027560015.1 Chloroceryle amazona
TACTTTGTCAGTATTAATACCTTGTCAATATTTGTCAGACCCTAATACTTAATTCTCAGTGGATGCACCAAGGAAAGCTAAATAGGTGAAATCTAGGTTTGCTTACTCACTCTTCTGTATGCTTTGGTGGGTGTGCATCTATGTGAGCAAAAGGGGTATGTATGTCACACCTCCCCTAATATGGAAAGTTCAGCACAGTTTTCCCAGCGCTTTCAATTCAGCTCTTTTAACTCATCTGTGGTTAAAAGAGCTAAAAGATAATCTATTTCATCCTATAAACAAACCTTTACCTCATCGAGAATGTCTGAATATTAATGGTGTCATATTTACATATGCTTCCTGATCAGCAAGCATGTCATAGAGAAAAAAAGAAGGAAAATATCTCTTGAATGAATTGGGGGGTAGGAACAGAAAAAAAATCCCAAACAAACAAAACAAAAACAACACAAAAAAAAACCCTAACAAACAAACAAAATCTAAACAACAGGAAAAAGACAAAAAAAACAACAAACCACCCCACCACCACATACACAAATGAAGGAAACTAAGAAACTTGAAAAGAATGGCTAAGAATACAGGGCAAGATGAAAATGCAGGGCTCCCTGCACCCTCAGGCACAGCTGCATGTCTGTGTTTGCAAATACATTTTTCAAAATACCATCCTACATTTCTGTGTAAATATAACCTTTGCTGACAGTAGCAGCAACGATCTCTCATCGGTCAAAGCCTTGGCACTCCAATCTTAAGCTATCATCAAAAAGACATACATGGACACCATTTGCCTACATGGAACACACCATAAATATAAGCAATGTACAATATTATTATTTTGTAACCAACTCACCATCCCAAGAACTCTAGCTTGTGTGTAAACAGATTTCATTCCTCTAAGGGAATATTCTTGTAGGTGTCTAACGTGATGGTTCATACTCGCGTTTGCTCGCCCTCTGTACGGTCTCACGCCATCAGCATCAGGGCCGATCACCTTCTGACGGCGATACACTCACAAGGTGACCCTGCTCAGAAGTTGTAAAACTGTGTAATCTCACTTCAAATTTAAGGGTCGAGCAATCCTTCCCATGTCAATAGGCAGAGTGCATCCTTGCTAATAATGTGTCTCATTCATACCATTACTGAAAGACAGGTTTTTCAGCTTTCCCCAAAATTAACAATTTTGTGGCCAAACGAGCTTTGCATATACCACACAGAAATTACAAGTTACTAATACTGGTATGCACATTGCACATATGTTTACATACATACACCCAAAAGACGAAAGCTCTGAGCTTTATGATAAATATATTAAATACTGAGACATTCCTCTTACTCAAAAATCTTTGTTTGCATTGTACCACAAACTTGCCTGTTGTGAGCTGAGCATAATGAATGTTTTTCCCCTATCTGTATAAATTAAATGTCCCATGTGCATTTCTTGGTTAACTCTTTTGCTTACTAAATCAGTAAATGAAGCAGGACAGCTCAAGTGGGTACAACTTCAGTACTTCTCTTGCCCTTGTTCCAGGTGCAACGTTTTCCCCCCTTCCTTGGAGTCCTCCAACTGTAGGACTCAATTTCAATTTCCAAGGACTTAATCACGGAAAACAGTCAAGCCTTGACAATAAGCTTTTATTAGCCTTTATTGTTCTAAAGCCTACACCTGAGATTAAATTCCACTGCAGTAACTGTCAAAGGTTAAAAGCGATATCTGCTTCTAATGAGTATCTGAAAGATACTCGATTGTATTTTCCCTTCATTCAGTTCTGAGTGTATTAAAATACATGCTTACAGTAACTGGAAGTAGAAGACAACCCCAAATGCAGTAATTTTTTAATTTCTGCATAAATGAGACCTCAATTTAAAGGGAAAATTTTCATCAAATAATTTTCTTTTGCCATCTCCTACCTACTATATTTATGTTTTTTTTTCTACTAGTTTACATATCTAGAACTAAATAGCAGACTTGCACTTTATCATGGAGTAGAAGTACAACGTTTCCGCAGGGGTTTCTTTCTGCATTATCACTGAACCACACTGAACTTCCATGGAGAGCATAGCACAGACGTTTTAAAAGGCAACAACTGAAGGGGTCAGTGCCTCAGAGAGGTAATGATCTGTATCTCATAAAACAGCTTGACCCGTTTCCTACATATTTTTCTGAAAATTCTCCAGTGAACTCATTGATAAAGCCTAACTGACGGTTGAGAAAAGATGCTTCTTTAACAGAATCACCACCTAGAAAGCTCTTCTGCAAGTAAATTTCTGCCTCCATTTTTATAAAACACAGACAGAAGGTGAGGTCCAGGGATGCAATATTAAGGAGTCCAGGAGGGTTAATGAGGCCATTTAGGGTCTTCTTTCTAGAGGGGAATTCTTGAGTCATAGACCCTTATTATTTCAACTGAGTTGTTTTATGAAAAGTACCCACTTCAAAAGAGAGGCATAATTACACACTGTGATGGAGCTCAAACCTAATGTCTATGTGTTGCCACACAATGGTAATGCAAACATCTCAACAATGTCACTGGCTGTCAGGTGGGCTTGCTAATCTTCCTATCACCAATAAGATCTGGGCATTTTAATCTGCAAATTGTTGTTGCCCTGGAGCAGAATAGAGGCAATCTCTGCAGTCAGGGAAATGTACTGCTGTCTGCACACAGGATGCGATCTACCTGCCACACATGACAGGATACAAGAGGGGAAGGAGAGTCTTGTTTCCAATCAAGACATCATCAAAGTTCCCAGTGATGGCAGCAGCACCAAACTTCAGCTCAGCAAAGAATTACAAAAAAGAAAATTCTTACACAGTGATACAAGTACAACTTCATTACCCAAGTCCTGAATTGCACACGGTTGATAGTTTGATTTGAGAAATTCAGTTTTCTTCAACACAGGCTACAATGTGCAACTTCTAGGGTTTGGTTCTCTTCCATTGAAAGGCTCAAAAACTATAGATAAGGAAAAATATTGCCAAAAATATTTCCTTGTATTGAGAATCCTAAAAAAATAAAGGTTCTTATTAAATTTGTTTCCATAAATACTGGATTCTATTCCACTCGTTTCTCTTAACTATCAGACTCTACTTCATAGGCTCAGTGCTACGGGATATAAAGGCAGCATGAAAAATCTGCCTGCAGGAAGGAGCTTCCAGCTTGACATCCCTCTTGGCTTTTGCCACCTAGCTCTTGCCTGGGTTCACTGTGTTTCTGTAGGACATACACTTTTTGAGGGAGGGGCTCTTTCTTACTATACTTTTCTTCTAGTTCCCGAGATCCTGATAGTTGCTGATGCCTACAGATACTTCCGAAAAATATTTACTACCCTGGCATAAATTCAGTGTGTTTCTTAGTCCCAGGAAATGAGTTTTACACTGTATGTTTCAAATACATCCTCGCTCCTTTTAACAATGACTAAATAAATAAATAAAGGTTGAGGCTAGAAAAACTTCCCAGCAACAGTTTACAAAGATTTACAGTAGAAATTAAGGAGCTTGAGTCCTTGACCTCCAGGTTAGTTGCTGTATTTATACCACTAAGTTCCCAATGTTTATCACTATCTATATCAAAATGACATCACATTTCTTTTTCTGATACAAATTAGATTTAAGTCAAAGCTTTTAGCTTCAAACCATTCTGAAAAGTGTGAAGAGGTATTGATTCCCATAAGACAGGGCATCAGTTTTTCACCTCTTCCATACTGCTACTTAGAGAAATACCAACCAGAAGGAATTGCCTAAATGACTTTAAAATGTAGACTGTCTATCAAAATAAGTGATACAAGATCCTTTCGATTTAGGAAACAGATTTAAATCTCCTTGGCTGTTGACATTCTTGTTTCAAAAGCCATGACAAAACCCCAGTTAACCTCTCTAAGCAGCTATTTTATACCATTGGCTTCGCAGCCATCTGTTTCTAGTGTCAACAATACATCAGAGTTGAAATTCATGAACAATACATCAGAGCTGAAATTCAGACTCCATCCTGAACTAGGAGCTGGTGCTTCTGAATAAACACCTTCATCCAAAATATGTCCCACATCTCCAGAGCAATAAAAGCAGGGAAGAGAAGAGCGGTGAGCTCTGCAAATGGGCCATTCCTCCAGTTGTGATGATTCACGGCTTTGTCTTGAATACATTGCTCTCATCTGACACAGTCTTTGGACTGGCCTTGAATTCCAGTGGCTACAAACGATAAATCACCTGTACATGTTCTGTTTACAGTTTAGCAAACCACCATAGTTATATTAAGATCAGGAAGTACAGAAAAAAATGCAGAGGAGAAAAAAAAAAACAGATGTCAGAAAGTTAATACACAGTCATGGGAAAAAATTATGCTAGTTTCTTGATAAAAGAAAGGGAGATTCATAAACAAGAAGAGGAGATGTTTTCCTTCAGTAGTTACAGGGGCTGCAAGTGACACATTTACAGATCTCTGTATACACATCAGGCACCGTTCCAAACAGTATAACTGAGAAATACTGCACAGGGTAGCACTGGAGAGGAGCAGCACTGGAAATGTCCGAGGGCAAAATGGCTGTTTCACTGAAGAAGTGAGATTTAAAACTACATTTTCATTCAAGCCCTCAGTGAAGACTAAAGTCTTCAGAATTCCTAAAGCAATAAAAATAGTCTGTGTTTACGTGGAATTGTTAGTATCTAATAACAAAACTAAAGAACATAAATATACACTACAAAATGTGAAAATAAAATAGATCATATCAATGTTGTTGCTTTCAGTAGTCATCCTAAACAGAGGTTTAGCAAAATCAACTTATTTTTTCTTTTTTTTCATTGGTGATGGAATATTGCACTGTCCAAGCTTCAGCAAATAGCTCTGCTGCAGGCATGAAGTGATAATCTCAAACTAAATTAAATCATTTTTTCACACGCTGCTGTCTTTTAATAGTTTCCAGCAAAAGGAACACCAGAAAGTCAATTCATTACTGTTTGTGTAGTTAACAAAAGCAATCAGTGTAAATAATTCTGAAAAAATAAACAAATACAAATGAGAAATAATAGTTTATTTCCTTGGATCTGCCAAAATTTAATTAATGAAAAAGTCAATTAATAATAAAGCTGTCCTTCACCAAACTTGGAGACATAACTTTTAGATCAACTTCTAAGCTATTTGAATTGCACTAGAAATAAGAACCCAACAACCTGCCAGTCATAAAACCCCTGAAGTCCAGTGTTCCAGCCACCTTCCTCTTGTGTCAACACTGTTTTCCTACTGGCTCCTCACCATACCCGATTGGCTACTCTCCTAAAAACAAACAAACAAATCCCCCTTGTGCGCTTCAGTTAACTTGCCTTGCCATTACCACCGTCCAAAGAAGTTCCAAGTGAAACCACATCCCTTTTCCACACTGATCTTTAAATCTCAGAAACTATGCAATCCACATTTCAGCATTCTTTATTGTCCTAATAAATTCAGTGTTAATAAACAAAGTCTCAAGATATTAAACGTAGGAAATGCTGCTTTCTTATCTCTGTTTGCTCTACGTGATGCAGTAACACCTTAAGCTGTTTCACACAGTTAATTCCTTCTTATTCTTGTTATGAGGAAGGATGAGGAGCAAGTAAAGCAGATTTCAAGTCTTGAATATAGAATGCATATTATCATCACAGCTTTCAGTGCCAACATGAGCCTTGGCTGCATTAGAACACGCTAAGAATTCATCGACAACAGGGACAGCTGAAGTAGAACAACAAACCAACCCAAGCAAAAACAAACCAAACAAACAGATAAACCCCACAACAAAACAGATGCATGGAAGAGAGTATAACAGCATGAAAATTATCACCAAGGTTCTTCATCCTTCATATACTAATAAATGCTATTTGTTTCCTAAGGAGCTATTTGAATGTTTACTAGGTCCACAAATTAAAGTTTGGGTGTGCTAAGATCATCTAATCAAAACAAAAAACAAAACCCAAACCATACACAAAGCAAGACATAAAACCTTGTTTAGGTTGCTTCTTTAGACAAATGATAAAACAAAGATATCCCACTAAAAAGAGCATTATTGTTAGAAAGTGAAAACAAAAAATCAAGGAATACTGACTTCCAACTGTAAGATGAGTGCAGCAGCAAGGTGTCAGAGGGAGATGAAGGCATCGGTGTCTGTTTTCCTCAATACTTCTATTCCTGCCCTCTCCCTTGCCAAACAACTTTGGAAGAGATTTTCTCTGATTAGTTCACTATTTTATCCACATCTCCCCTCACTTGGGGATCTTTCTGTTCATGCCATCGGCCCCTCTATCACTGTCATCTTAGAAAAACATCTGTAGATTTATAACAAGAACTAATGAATTGGTAAATCCAGCAAACAATAAGGCTCTCATAAAAAGTGTACCCTCCTTTCATTGGGGAACTGCTACAGGAACAATAATCATCATCAGAACAATCCCGAGCATCTATACAGGCTGAGGAATGAAGGGATTGACTGCAGCCCTCAGGAGAAGCACTTGGGGGTACTGGAGGATGAAAAACTGGACATGAAGTGGCTATATGCACTCGCAGCCCAGTGCATCCTGGGCTGCACCAAAAGAAGTGTGGCCCTTTACTCTGCTCTGGTGAGACCTCACCTGGACTACTGTGTCCGGCTCTGGAGCCCTCAGCACAAGGAGGACGTGAACCTGTTGAAGCAGGTCCATAAAGGTGATCAGGTGGCTGGAGCACCTCTCCTATGAGGACAGGCTAAAGGAGCTGGGGTTGTTCAACCTGGAAAAGAGAAGACTCTGGGGAGAGCAGCCTTACTGCAGTCTTGTAATACTTAAAGGGTGACTATAAGCATGATGAGGACAGCCTTTTTAGCCGGGCCTGATGCGACAGGACAAGGGGTAATGGTTCAAAACTAAAAAAGGATACATTTAGACTAGATATAAGGAAGAAATTTTTTATGGCAAGCATGGTGACACACCGGAACAGATTGCCCACAAAGATGGTAGGTGCTACATCCCTGGAAACCTCCAAGGTCAGGCTGGACAGGGTTCTGAGCAATTTGATCTAGTAAATCCAGCAAATTGATCTAGATGTTCCTGCTCACTGCAAGGAGGTTGGACTACATGAATTTTAAAGGCCCCCTCCAACCCAAATGATTCTAAGAATCTATGATCATGGGAAGTCTTCCCAAGCACTTGAGACATGGAAATGGGATATTGGATTGCAGGTGCATCTACAATACTCAAAAATATGTTAACATCCCTGTGGCCCACTCAGTGCTTACATTACTTTGCTCAGTTACCTATGTCCTGTTTTAATTGTTATTTATAGCATTTACTCTTCTCTATAATTTGTCAGGAGATATTTTTTTTTTCCACTTTAGATCACAGAGACTTTTGTGTCTTTAAAAGTTAGCTGTCTGATCACATTTTTTCAAAGGAAGAAAATTTGACAGACACCTTTGTCAGTGTTTGTTTCTGTGGCTACAAGTAAGTTCCTGCTACATCAAGAGCAACTGCAGTATGAGAGCTGCAATAGTGTTTCAGAGCTAAGTGTTTGCCTTAACATTTTCAGATGTATTATCTACCTTGCCTTTTAATATCTACTGTAACTCTTGCTGTAATCGCGTATATATTCTGTGAACTCTAGTGCACTTATTTGTTAAAGTTAATCTAACTGCACAGAGAAAGACTTTATAATGAGCCCAGTGTTGGGCAGTGATGCATAGATCCCTTGCTCTGAATTTTCTGGAAGATGATGATGATGAGGGCCTTCAGTCAGGTCACATTTGCTGTATGCATCAGTCTAAAGCCATGTAATAAAGATAGTTCTTGAAATTTTTTGTTGTTCATACTAAAATAAACATCAGAAGCCAAGCCCAAGAGTCCTCTTGCACGTGCATAAGAGTATAAAATAAAAGATACAGGAAATACTGTAAAATCCATTTTACAGACTAAGGAGGAGGTACAAAGCTTTCAGTTGCTTCACCTAAAGTCAAAGGAGAAATACATGGCAATAGTAGTGACTGAAAATACCTCAGAAGCCTCCAGAAGCCAGAACGTTATCATCCCTGCTCGAATGTATGAACCATCTTTGGTACCATAATCAAGTCTCTATCAAGGACATACATTTGCAAAATGCCAACCACAAAGGAAAAGGAAAAAGCACTTAAATTGTTGTTGCAAGGTCATTATCCCCTCTTTTGACAGGACTGGAGAGAGCAGGTTTTTTCAGTCCCATGGTATTGCAACTGCTTCTGCAACACAAATATATTCCACATACTTTCTGGGTTTTTTTGTCTATAAAGAGAAAAAAATACAGCTTTTCTGGATTATGAAGTCCGTGACTTCGTTTTGCTCTCTGCATGAATTCGGAGCCTGTGTCTTTGCAGGCACAATTTTTCAGACTTTGAAGCACTGAAAACAACTTTCATGAAGCCCACGAGAGGAGCTGTAATATTTCCTAGCTATAACCTTGTCATGAGTGTTGAATGTGCTCAGCCTTGTGCTAAACATGAGAAGTTCGTTCAATCCTACAGACTACTGACACTGCAAATACCACCTAAATTCTCCTCTTGATAACACACTAATGGCCCGGACATAAAATAAATAACATTCAGAAATGGAGCCTCTGGTCACCTTTATATATCCTTTAATGTGTCCACTGCAGGTAAGCCAGGAAGAAAGCAATGCTCTCCTGAGTCCTACTTGCTCTTTCCTACTCACCGTTTAACTTTCACAAAAACACCCCAAACAAACAAACTTGTAAAACACTAAAAGGTGCAACGTTAACTTGACCAAGCATTTAAATATGCTTTTATCTGCTTTAAAAGGAAGCCTACTAGGAGGTGAGAAAGGATTCTGATACCACCATAGTACAGTTGTTTGAACACACAGGGAGGATTCAATTTTGAAGCTTTTATAAAATATCACCACAAAACAGACACAGTAAAGATAGAACAGAACAGACAGCGAAGGTCCTTTCCAGTGGAAAATACAATGCTAATTAATTCATGTAAGCCAAAGAAAGCAGCAGAATTCATCTTTTCAACAGCTTATTATGTAAACATAATGCAAGACTTGAAGTGCCCTAATGTGCTGTAAAATATAAATTGAAATAAAGACTAAATTGGGAAGCATGTTACGTAAGAGGTAGCGTAATTGGTCAGTATAGGAGCCATATACATTCATCTGTTGTCAAGGATACATGAAACCACATATATGCTTGATTTTGCAACATAGCTCTATTCTATTAAGGGCAGAAAGATGAACTGTGCCAACAGACAGACAAGCATGGGCAAGTAGATGACAAAACTATGACATGGTGAAAATTTCCACATTCATCTTTTAAGATCTGAATTGACATTTTTAACACCAACGTTTCCATGTGCCCACAGATGAAAACTAACCAAAAGCTTTCAAAACACTTACTGTAAGTATTTCTTTTCAACCTCTTAGTATGAGAGTGTTTCCATGTCCACATTTGACAAGTGGCCTGGATACAAACACAAAGATAGGGATGCAAGTGAAATGGCAGGAGTGATTTAAATTACACAAAGCTAACTGAGAGGAAGTTTGCCCCAACTTGTTCTTGTTAAAGCAAAAGAAAACCATCATCTATATTAAATAACAACTAAGAAATTACAGAGACTTCTGAAACAAAGTGGTTAGCCTGAAAAGAATTACAGAAGCGTGAGCATTTGTAAGACGGGAGATCTTGAGGTTGATGAAGTTAGTCAGAACTTGGTTTGATGCTGCCATAAGTTGTCCACAAGCAGCACATCCTCTGTCAGGGCCTGACAAAGCATCTTCAGCATCAGACACAATGAGCAGACACGCCACTTAGGAGAGCGAGACCTTGGGGTGCACCAAGTAGGGACCCACCCCTGGAGTGGGTACGTCACTCAGGGAGAGGGAGGAGGCTGGGAGGTCATCTGAGCCCAACACTGGGGGACGGGGAGTATTAAAACTTCTGGGACTGGTTATATAGTAGGGGGGGTTAGAAATTTGTGGGTATTTGTTAACATTTTGTAAATGTCTAGTTCTGTGACTTATCTGATATGGATTCTGAACGGATAGGCCACTGATTGTCTGTGAATTACATGTTAAGTATTCAGTAAAAAACCCAACAACCAACCAACAACAAAAACCAAAACCAAGACAAACCAACCAACAAAAAAGCCCCAAACCGAAACAAAAAATCATCTTGGAAATTTTCAGCTGACGGTAGTGGCATCTTTTTTTGTGCACAATACATCACACTTCATAGAGATGCAAACCTGAAAACCAGCAGTCCCTAAATTGTCTGTTGCAGACAATCACATAACTAGCCACACCTTTTACAATATCATAAAAATTATTTAGGTATTGCTCAAAACACTTCCAGAGAAAGTTAAATATCATTAGTAACTCCACTTGTAGTAAGCAATTTGGGGAACTGAAGAATAATCCAGATTTATGCGAGCGGGGCCCAGTTCTGGAGACAAGTTATTCAGTCTTTTTGAGAAAAAAAAATAAAATAAAAATCCATCCCCGTTTAATTTTACGGACTTCAGTGAACTAATTTAACTTTATTTCAGTTTCCCCACCACCGAGAAAGACACAGTAATACTTGATTACCTACAGCACAAAAGTCATTACTCTTTAGCTCTCGTCTTTAATCCACAACTGCCAATCAGTTTGCTGGTGCCCATGTTCGGTGACTGGCTTGATTAATTATTTCACAGCACTTGCTAAAACCAGTCAGGTGAGAAGAGTGATGGGAATAACTTGTTAAATCCTAGCTTTCGAAAATATTCAGGGCTCTGATTCACAGCCGCAGATCATGACAAGACTGCTTGTGTTGATCTAAGCAAACAGCTCGGTGCATTCTCATTCTGGGACAGGGAGTGAGCAGTGGGCTAGGAGCTGCTACGTCCGTCCTCTGTTACGCGCCTCGCTCTTGCAGGAGCAATTTGAATGCCTGATAATTCCAAGTATTTCTAGAGCTTGTTCTTTTTAACTAGCGATATTTAAATGAAACATTACATTGGGGGGCGGAGGGGGGGGGAAGGCAATAAAAAAATGACTAAAAGCATGAAATTTTAAAAGTCAGCCACAATTTGCATTTTGCCCATGTAAAGTTCTACCAAGACATTTTTCTCTCCAACAGACCTCCACAGCATTCCATAACTTATTTTATGAATATAATGCATATAAGAAAAAAACAAAAATGATTTATTTCTATTTTTCTTCAGATTTATTCATCAGTCCCCAAAATTTGTCATATGCAAACCTTTGTTTTTATAGGCTCCATATTTAAGATTTCCTGAGACAGATGATTATTTCAGTTGCAGTTATATGCCACATTTAACAGAAGCTAATAAAACAATGTATTTTCAAAGGTGAAAATTATTTCATATATGCCAAGTTGTCAGTTACAAGTGGTTCTCATGCCGCATCTTTTCACACTATTCTCACAAAATTAAAATGTTATTTACTATTATTATTCTCCTACACATTCTGTAGCCTATTTCTGAATACTACAATTACAATATAAAATATCATTTTGATTTGATTACCGAAGCCTAGAAGACACAAAGGGCTTAATTATAACAGAGTTGGTAAACCTAGTGTATTCTTAATGAATTGTATCTCACGCTGCTGAAACTTTCAGCCAGCAGAGGTGAAGATCAGAAAAGATCACATGGTTATCATTCATGCTTACGTCCTTTAAGCAAAGCAGAGAGAGGGGCCTGGAAAGCTAAATACAGTTTGTGCTAATTAGTCAGTATCACAGCTATTAGTAAGGTCAGGTTTATTTTGATACCATTCTAACAGAAGAGCTCTCAGAAGGCAGTGGTTCTGAGAAGACTATAATATTAATAGAACAGGTATTATGAAACTAAGGTAGTTTAGAAGTAAACAACAGGGATAAAACCAGTAAAGTGTAGAACAGATCCAGTTAACAGCACTGCAAGTATTTATTCTCCTACTCTGCAATGCAGTGCTTCTCAGAGGAAAACACCGCGATTGCCTCGGTTTGAGAGCTGTATAGACAGCATATCAACAGGCTTAAACAATACACAGTGCTCACAGCCAAACTCACCCAAGCAAATTTGGAAAACAACGGAAAACAGCAAATCCTGTTGAGGTTTGTAGCACCATTTTGCAGATCCTACTGGCGTGACTACTTAGCATTCAAGCAAAATGTAACTTAAAATCTAAAATATCTACTATCGAAAAGCAGACACAGAGAGATTGGAGCAGCACCAGTCCTCATTCTAATCCATTCTACGTATTGCGGCTTGTGTGGTAGCTCAGAAGTATCAGGTACTGGTGCCGATTGCCATTCAAATCAAAAAGTGAACTGCATAAAAAATGAAAGTATAATGTATCTGAACCTTTTCCAAAACCAGTATCTTTGCAGAACAAAATTAAGAATCGGGCGAAAAAATTGCGCTATATTAAAATATCAGAAAGTAATGTAAAAAGAAGTTTGAAGGAGAAGAACTCTTTCATTGGAATGATTACAATTAGCCTTGCAAAGCAGAGTAAACTGTGGTGGAAAACTGGAAGGAAATTAATATCTCCTCACACTGGCTTCCTAAAGATAGTATCAAAGCTACTCAGTAAATTGCGGTTTTGGAATCGTATGTAAACAATAGAGGAAGAGGCAAGGCTTTTTGCAATTCAGCATCTAGCATTTCAGCAGAGCGTGTTTCAGGGAAGAAACAACAGATGCTACTTTGGTCACGCCATATTATCAAATATTGACCCATTCAGTGTCTCCACTACAAAAATGACAATAGCTGATTTAAATCTAACCTGTTAAACCCCCTGATTTATTTCTCTATTGGCAAATGAAAAGAAAAAATCAAACCTTTCTTTCTTCCTGTTATATATGTAATAAGTATGTCAATGAACTGAGCAGCACCCTAAACAGTACAAAGATTGCCACCTAATAATAGCATCATAGTTACTCTACCATATATTTTGAGACATACATTAACTTAGCATCCTAGTGTTCCCTTCTGCAAATTCCAGCTAAATAGGATTTTTACAAGGTTACTGAAGGTAGTGGGATGTTTCTGCAGATCACAAAGAACATCTATAAGTACGTGAGAGATACTGCTAGCGACTCAAAGTGGTATTCATCCCATGACATTGCATTTCATAGATGATCTACAACTATAGGGATCCTTTGCCCCTACTTACAGCTCATTCCAACTTTCCTCCTTTCTTCCTCCTCTGCAAATGAAGCACGGTGGAGTGCTGCTTCATCATCCTGACACTTTGCACCAGCTCACTGCATTGTCAGCCATAGCTACCCAAATTTGAAATATGTTTCTGCTGCCTTGGGGCTCTATCAATACACACCAAGGTAAAAGGAAAGGGAGGAATAAAATTTTGTCACACGTAGGTAATATATTGGTTCTTTGAACAGAAATTCCGTTTGTAAAAAACATGTATTCACTTTCACACTTTTTCCAAAGGATTACCAAAACAATTACCTAACACCACAGACTTTTTTAAAGCCCATTCTCTTCCTGACTGGAAGATCATTATGGTTTATAAGTAAAAAATCACAGTACCTTGAGAATTTCCACTGTGCATCAGTCTCATTGCAGCAACAAATATTCAGTCAGAAATTATTTTAATGGCTTCTCTCCTCCACATAAACGCTTCATTCTCACAAAATTTGCTCCCATTGTAAATTTCATCTGATTTAAAAAATAATCTGTTTTTTTTCTGAGACAATAAACAATTGCTAATTGCTGCTAATCATGTTTTCAGGAGCAGCAAAGGCTGAGCACAGACCTAGTTTGGGTGCCTACAGGTCAATGTGGCTGTTAATAGCATTGTTACAGGCTACTGGGTACTGCCTCCCAACACATTTTTGTTCAAGAAAGTAATAGCTTCTTTACACCAGTTTAGGCCTTGATTCTGACATCTATAATGCGATATATGTTTTTCAGTGGTATTGTTAAGAGAAGTGTTTTGTTTTGGATTAACTATGAATGATATGTAGAAAAAAAACAGCAACAACACCACCACCACCACATCACCAAAACAAAAACCCCAAAACATCACAGTTCTTAAAATACCACTATGATTAAGCATTTTATTGTTGTTTTCATGGAAGCACCTGTCCTTTGTGAAGTGAGCAGAAGTTATTTCCCCACAAGTAAGCAAACATTGCCAATCTAGGCTAGACTTGTGACTAGCTAGTTACCTAAAAAATTACAAACTTTGAGCTGAAGAACAGCCCTTCTTAAATGGTGTGACAAATTAGAATCCAAGTCCTTTCTTTTGTATATTGTGCCAAACAGACAAAAATGCCGTTTTCCTTTGTCGCATTCCCATACTTAATGCTAAATTAGCCCATCAGTGTATCTTCTTCTCTGCAAAAAGATCTTACTCCTTAAAAGGAAGTAAATATACTTTTATTCCTGTACCCTATTTTTTCTCTTCAAAGCATGTATTGTTTCTTTTCCACTTGGATAAAACACGCTTCTGAGGGATCACAGTTCATTAGAGGGATCAGTTAACTTTGGTATACTCAGGCATCCACATCCACACTTCAGGATACCCTGATGGTACAAAACTTGCTATGGAACCCCAGTCTCGCTGAAATAAATGGTGAAATCACCATTGCCTCTTTCCCAGAAAGTTTCACCTTCTGTCACCTATTAGGCCTGATTGTT
>JANHFX010006336.1:76329-93393 GCA_027560015.1 Chloroceryle amazona
GATGTCATCAAATAAAACAAGTTCAGCGTATTTTTTACACATCCAAGGGAAAGTCATTCATAATGCATGGAATTAAAGTTCTGTGGCATTTTATGAAGAGTGAAATGGATTACAACACAGGCTAGGACAGACAAAGTGGGAAATACAGTTGTTGACAAACAAAAGTTCAGTGATAAAAAAAAAAAAGCAGTCATGCAAACACAAAGTAGTATTTCTGAAGCCTGTTTGAGAAAACATTTTGGATCTTCTAATACTTTGGATTCATTGGTGTACAGGTTCCAAAACCTCAAAGTAGAGTCATGCGAACGGATAAAAAGCGCCTGACATGAAGAAGTAGTAGGAGCAAAATATGGAACCTAATGTAACAGGAAAAAAAAAAAAAAGTCGATTTTTACATGGTTACATAAAGACTGTGTTTTCAGCTGTCCTTAATGCAACTTTTTTTCATTCTCCGAAATCCAGTTTCTACATCAATGAATTAAGTCAGAAACAGGATTTTTTTGAAACAAATATATCATTTTACTGGGTGCCTACTCTACTAATTCTTCACAGGTTAGTTATGCTAGAATTATATACAAAAGAGAAAGGAAAAGGATAGGCAGGTTATAGAATACAGAAACAGAATGCAATAGAGTTTCAAGTTTTGTGATATGGGCCAACCGTACAGCAAATCTGAATGGCATTATATTGAGCACAAGTATCTGAAAGTAGATTTATCATTTATTCCACAATAAGATACAATGGGGGGAAAAAAAAAGAAACGGTGACAAAGTAATTATCTTCCTGTGAAACATTAAAAATGTTAATTCTGTACTACTTTTGAGAGGTGATAACCCTTTTCTACAGTCCTATCTTACTCATGGCCATTTTGGCCATGACAATCCACCTGCTGCTGGTAGTGTCTAGAAGCAGGAAGCCATCCAAGATTTCACAGACTCCCCTCACAGCCTTTTTCCCATTATCTAGTCTGTAATACAGATGTAGGAGGAGGCATAATTAAGTTCTGTTTCCTTTGTTGGGTTTCCTGAAAAATTCTAAAATTCATTGACCCCTGAGTGTTGAGTCAGGGCTTTGTAAATCTACTAAAGTCACAGTATTATCGCTAGCATTGAGCTGAAGACCAACAAATTCTTAGCTAATCCAGTAACACATCTATCAACCAGCTCTCACCACATAGATCCAGCCAGCAAACAATCAAGCACTTCCCTGAATGCACAGTAAGATTTTATCTTAAGTAGGATAACTGTATTATCATTATAAATTAAATCTTGCTCCTTTTGATCACCCATAAGTAAGTTAAGAAATACATGACTTTAGCTAAGGACTTGAAGTACTTCTCCCTCCTCTATGACTCCATGATTAAACTTGAAAAATTAGTACAAAAATAATAGTGCTTTTGTATTGCTATGCATTTTCCCACTGCTGGGAGAGAAGCGAGATAGCACCATGCAATAAGAGGTTTCATCTGATTTCTCCAATGGTGAAAATAATGGTTTTAAGTTAGGAAAGGTATTCCTAAATGAACTACGGCACAGAAAGAAGCAGACTACCCACTGGTTTCTGAGCATGTGATGCAGTCATTGATTTCTCTTTTCCAAGTGAAAGTGTTTTAAATCTTGCGAGTCCAGGATTTTATCTGGTAAAAATAAATTCGTTTTTAGTAATGATAATTCATTTTCAATTATAATGTATGAAGGAAAGAGTGAAGTGTGA
This sequence comes from Chloroceryle amazona, assembly GCA_027560015.1. Taxonomy (NCBI): domain Eukaryota; kingdom Metazoa; phylum Chordata; class Aves; order Coraciiformes; family Cerylidae; genus Chloroceryle; species Chloroceryle amazona. The sequence goes on from JANHFX010006336.1 coordinate 78,043, forward strand.
GAACAAAGCACTGAAGCAGAGAGAAGAATGGGAACTCCTTTTTCTCTCCAGCTTTAGAGGTCTCAAGTCAACCCTTTGAACATTTCACAGACAATTCATTTCTGAAATGGTCACTACTTTAGACCACGTGGAAGCTATGCTGGTTACCTTTTCTACCTTCGTTTTTCTCACAGGGTATGATTCTTACGTCATACTCCTCTATATGCTGCTATTGCCACTAGACAAAGTGACTGAATACATGTCAGATACAAACCACGGTAGATTTGGCAGATTTTAGTTACAGTCACACAGTGCTAGCCCTTACTTGGCATGGAGTCGTTAGTAGCTGTGTAAGCAACGCTAAAGCTGACATCAGACTTGCAATAATTATTCATCTCATATTAAACATTTTCATTTTTTCAGTCATGGTCAATTATTTTATACTGTACGAGTCTTTACCTAACGCTGTGGCACTTGCTCTTTTAGATGGCAAAAAAATGTGCCAGCTGAAAGGGAGATTAGAAAATTTCATTTTGCATGTTTTGGGAGATTAGGGAATTTAATTTTGAGTATTGTCAATAGCTTCATTGTCAAAAGCTGGAAGTCCTTTAGCACAGTCGCAATATTTCAGAGGGCTCTTAGAAAGGGATTTAATTTGCTGTGGGCAAACGCTGTAGATATACACATATAAATATATGCACACATATATGTATGTGTGTACTACACTATAAACATAAACTAGCAACACGGGCTCTCCAAATTTATTGAGGACGATACAAAACTCCCTCCCTCATGAGACTGAAATGGTTTCTATTCACTCAGTCTGACAGAAGGTAGAAAGCCACTAATCGGCCTTATAAACTGGGCTAGTTGTTAGTCAAGAAGTTGCAAAGCAATTTAAAGGCACTCATTTAATTCTCCCCACCTCTACACCCCAGTGCTCTCATTCCTGCACTCCAGGATCACAGCCACTCGCACCCACCTCTTATCTACTTCACACCCTACTCCTCCACATGAAATCAAGTAACAGCATGCTCCACTAGCCTAGTAACCTGGTTGTACCATAGTAAGCACCTTACTCCAATAAAATCACACAGGCAAAACCTCCACAATGTGCTGTGAAGAAAGCAGCCTGTAACCCCCTAAGATAATATCTGTTAATGAATGAGATGCTTAATATTCATTGGAAAGTAACTACAGAAATAAACTACCCACAGAAATGGCTATTTAAGAGACAATAAGGAGACACAGAAGATAGATTAATTCAACTACCAAGTAAGGCTATGTTCGCAAGTAACCTGAAATTAACCTCTAATTGTTTGCCAGAAGTCAGTCCACGGCAGCAAAAATTACGTTTTTTTTTTCAGCTAAATTAATTCACAGCGGGATATTCTTAACAGGCTGAGGTGGGATAGGAAATAAGCTTAAAATCTGAATACTCTAGAAAACAAAGGCTGAACAAACAATATATTAATAACACTTCCCCCCCCTCCCAGTCTATCCTAAAAAGAAAACAAAATCCCCAATCAAGTGAAAAATCTGAACGCAGGGAGGTTTTCCATGAGTATGTCCCTCCCCAGTGAAATTAGTGCATCTCTAAAGATACAGAGATAGCAAAAACTGCAGGACCTGGGCCTCAGTGACCTGTGTTTTGTCAGTCAAAGGAAAAAAAAAAACACCTAAAAAAAAGTGATAAGAACATATTTCTCAAAACTAGTACTGACAGGTTAAAGAAACTATTCTGTTTCCTCTCTTCCTTCCCAACAAAAGAAGTCCTCATATAAACACATGGCTATTAAAAAGGCAAATAATCCAATCTAAGCCAGTTCTGTAAAGTTCTGACATTTGTTGCCACAGATCACTGGAATTTTTTCAACCTTTAGTGAAAGTTGTAAAGATTTTTTTAAGTTTTTTTTTTTAAAGAAGTTTTTTAAAGATTCATTTTTTAAAGAAGTTTTAAAGATTCTCCCAAGTCTATGCCCCCCCCTCACTTTCTCACACACACAAGCATACCTCCTCTTTCTCTCCTTCCTCAGCAAAATGGTTTCAAGCAATGCTATTTTCATAGCTTTCTGAAGCTATGCTGGAACAGACTGCACTGCTCTTTCATTTCCTACAAATCCTATGTATGGACTAAGCATTTTGAGAGGAAACAGAAATAAACAGCAACAGTAACTGCCTGCCTCCTTGCTTTTGAAGGGATATATTGTACAGACCTAGTGTAACATGACCTTCTGTAGCACTCACTTTGCTTGGCATGTAAGAAAGCAGTGCCTGGTTTTGTCCATTCACTCCTTGCCTTCTTGCATGACTGACTGTCACACATCTTAACCAGGTCCTGCAATGCTAGGTTTATTTTTCTTAAAAGTGCTTGGTCTTTGAAGCATGTCATTCTGAGATAACTTCAATTAAAAATGGAAAAGTTATGTTTCAAGGTGATGCAGAAATCTTTAAAACACTGAAGGCTTTTAAATACATCAAAGAAATAAAAAGAAATCTGTATTTATTGTTTGTTAAAAAAAAATATTTCAAATGTCTGGGCCTACCATGATTTATCTAGAGGAATAGCAGCAGCTCTGCAGATATACCATAAATATTGCTAGCTGTCACAGGAATATAAGGAGGTGACTTATTTCTCCTAAATCACCTTAAAAAAAAAAAGCATATTATACAGGCTACACACTGTGACTCCAGGGAAGTTAATATAGCACTTTGTGTTCCTGAAACTGAAAAACATAAAGCTGAATGGGGCTCCTTAAGTTTTGTTTTGGTTTGGTTTTCTTTTTTCATATTGTGAAATGTTTGCTTTCACAATGTTACCGGGTAGTAAGCATTGTTCATGCATTAGCAGCAAATGATCAAATCATTTCCCAGCTATCCAGTATTAAATAAATATTTTCTTCTAGTTATACTACATGAATTAAATGCAGATGTTCAGGACCTTCTAGAGGTACTCTCATAGAAATACTTTGTCTTTCTCAAAGACTAAGAAAATCCTTAGATGAGACTTTTTAATGCTATATAGGTGGATATTTATGATAGGTTATCACACAATTGCAGTGGAACTGTAGACAGTATTTACTTGAAGAGCTTACTATTGAAACTACTACAGTGATTCCACAAAAAAAAAGGTGGTCTCATCTTCTAATACTTAAATACCTCAAGCTGATTTACACCAGTCAAGTGAAGGGGAACCAGACAGCATCTAGCTAGGTGAAACACATTGCTAATGCTTGAAATTTTACCAACTGTCATGATGTTCCTTCACCTTGAGCTTTTTCTTACTTTATGGTTCATTTTCGGTTTGTTTGGGGTGGTTTTGTTTTGTTTGGGGGTTTTTGTTTGTTTGTTTTCAGTCTAGGTCTGGCTCCTGGACTTCTCTGGATCCTTGCCTAAAAGTAAAAAGCATTTATTACAAAGAGAGATCTTATAGGCTTCCCTCACTCAAAGTGGCTTGAACATTTCTGAATGCTAAATAATGGTGAAGTCCCAAATCTTAGTATCATTTAGCCCAGTGGCTCTGTTTGCAAATGGCACTGCTGTTTAGTCTGGGTAGGATGGGAGGTTGTGAAATGCTGCTTTTTACCAGTGATATCACCTTCTTTCCCACACAATTAATCTATCAATAATTAACGAGTCATCACCCCATTTAGAGGCTGGTCTTGCTGAACATCCATTCCTACAGAGTCCACACAGATAAGGGATGAGCCTTCGGGGTATGTCCCTTCTTGATGCAGTAAAAAGGGCAAAAATGTTGGGAAGGAGGCATTAAAGTTTGACCATATTGGACATTATGTACTGCATTGCAAAGCAGAGCACAGCTGGCAGGTGGCCAACTTGTCATGCATTAGAGTTTTGGCCACTTAAATAAAATGTTAAAGGCAAAGGGCAGGATATTTAGGTGCACTGAATTACAGGGAGAGGTTTTAATGTTCTGTGATTAAAGGAGTTATTTTGACCATTAAGCAACTAGAATATGGGAAAAGACTCACACTGTGTCTAGCTACATGAATTTAACAGACAGTGACAGAAAACCTTAACAGTGGCAAAAAAGTGGAGGTTAGCCTTTAATAACACCACTCATTTTAGACTATGAAAAACCACATAGTTTCTTTGCTTCTCCTGTACTAAATAACCCATAAAACTGGATCAGTGACAAAGAAAAAAGAATCAAACAGGAACTTTTGAGAAGCAGGCTTCCCACACATATTTAAGGTAATTTTTTACTCATGTAATTGATATTATTAGATGAATGGAAAACAAAAAAAAAGGAAAGTTAATATGTCAAATAGACAGTTTGACTGGATCCCATCAATGGATCCCCTCTAATGGAGGAGCTTAATACTTGTGTATGTCATATAAATGACTTCAGCTGTCACTCAGCATTATCTGTTAGGAAAACATATTCTGCATTCCTCACCCGTGCCAGTATATTCTTAGCACTTGAACACCTTTGTGTAATCATTTAAAACTCTACACCTTCTGCCAGGAGTTGTGCACCTTCAAGACAGGAGACCAGTGATCCATCCTCTGTAAATTTACATACTGGGGATACACACCAAAAAACATCATGACAAATGCACAAAACATGTAGAAAATAGGTTTCTGGTCCTTCCTGTTTCACAGTATTTTTCTTAGTGCTGAAAGTCTTGTATGTGTAATATGAAAATACCTTACAAGATTGAAGAGTGAAGACTCTTCACAAGAGTGAAGTCAAGTTTCTCTTACACTCCTTGTTAGGTTTTCATGTCAAAATATTGATGTTATTTTAAAATACCATTATCCTAAGGCTGTTCCTGAGGGTGTGTAATGCACAAAATTAAAAGTTCAATAATGTTTCCAGCAACACCATCAGCCTGGTTCTCCAGGGCTTGTTAAATCTTCTGTGTCTGCTTAAACTTGTGTCAAGAGAATACAAAGTGTTACAATGGCCATCAGCGAGCAGAGAATACTCATTGGGTCTCAGACCATGAGCTGTCTGCCCACGTGAGTTACAGTCTTTGCATGCAACTACCCGCAGTGAAAGGAAGCAAAGAATGAGGCCTACTGCCTCTTATGAAGCAATTACAGGGCTATCACAATATTATTTTGCTTTCTATCAAGGTCTCATTCTACTATTTAGCCTTGGAAAGCAGTAGCTGGACCACCTTTCTAAGAAGCATGTATAACTTGGACTCTCATACCTGCGAAGCCCCAAAGAATATAAGGTCACTAATTCCGAAAGTTTGAAGGTTCCCTCCATAATGAAAAAGCAAACACAAGTGTAATTTTACTGCCTGTCGCTCTTGTTGGATTACCTTACGCACTGAAGCCCTGCATTACTTTGTTTAGACTGACAAGGCAACTTGTGATTAGATAGTAAATTTACTGTTTGAATAGGATGAGAATGGTAGAAAATGCCACTGACTGCAGCAGTTTCAGATTCCAATAAAGTCTGGCACGCTCTGCTGCCTACGAACATCTCTGAAGAAAAGCACTGTAGTTAAGCTTTCACCTTGCATGCTGGTCTAGAATTCAAAAGAACGAACAGGAAAGAAATCATCATAAGAAGCCATAGCTATTGTTCAGATTGTTACTCCTTACTCTTGGTGAGACAACATATTTAGAGGCTTCTCAATATTCACTTTGCAACTCTGCTTCCCTCTCTTGATCTCCGCTCTTTTAAAAGTATTATCTACTGTGCAAGCTAGGCAAGAGTACAGGGTGAAAATTTGTTTAGGTAAGAGGTTCAGTGTCTTCCAAGTGAAATGAGCGTAGTTGAAAGCAGTTGCAGCATACAGAACACCAAATTGCAGCATTTATAGAGCAGTAAGGCTAGGTATAATTTAGGTGATTTACTATGCACTGTTGGTAGTCACTAGGCAAGAGAGTCATGTAAACAGAATTACTCAGCATTTTAACATGATAAAATAAGTGTGCATTCCTGCTCTTCGCATTTTCGTATCGGGTGGCATGGTAGGGTCTGATGACCCCATACTATCTTCAGACTGATAATGGATGTCCTCCATTGACCTCTGGTTTAGATCTAGAAATCTTGCTGCAGTTTCCATGGACAAACAAGCCAGGAAGATTGTAATAATTCCCTCCAAATGTCACCCCCCCCCAGTATTTTTAAAGTTTATTGAATTACAGCGTAGGCTGAAATGAGGACAACTATGCAAAATCACTGCTCATTAAGGTCTGATGGAAAAATATCATTTTCTCAATTATATTAAAGAAAAAAAATCACTGATGCACTGTAGATGTCCCTACAGTTGACTGCAGAAAACCCTAACATATCTTCCTGCATGCCTCCCTCTTTTTCCAAGGTGCCTAGACTAGATTTCCCTCCATTCTGGGCTAGTAACTGGTTAGCAAAATACATTGAGTCCTGATACAAGGACAGCAAAACATAATCTCAAATGATAAGTTTACATTTTAGAGTTATTTTACTTTCAGTCAGGCTTCAGTTTCCTGACATCCATTTGCATTAAGTCATTCTCCACTAAACAGGTTTTTCCTACAAAGTATTTTGAAAATACTCACACATTGTAATGGATGCCATCTCTCAGTCTTCCCCGGTAGTCAACTAATCAGGATGAACCTTTTTGTGTCTCTCCATAAACAATAACCTCCAAATCACATACACAGGGGATTTGTTTCTTTTTTTGCACTATCAGAAGACTTTCAATATTCTTTTGAAGAACATGAGTACTGAAACTTGACACAGAGTTTCTGCATCACTCTTACCTGTGGCAAAAATAGATGAAAGTCCTTCCCTTCTCACCAATCTCCACTGTAAACAGACAAGGACTCCCTTAAACCCCTTTCCAGAGCTTTATCTTGAAAGCTTTGTTTTGTTTGACCACCCTGATATCTATGTTTCTTCTTACAATCTCACCTTTTTAGAGAAACAGAATGACTCCTGTGGAGTTAATATTCACTACCCACGCCTAATAAACTGATCAAATACAGTTTTCTGATCAGGGACGGAATAATCCAATGCAGTTCAGATAACTGCTGCTCAAAAAGGCAGAAGCTGAGAGCTCTTAACATCCTCTAGGAATTTCTCTTTAACACCATGGCTGCACTCTTGGCAGCCATGTCTTGTGAAAGTCAACATGTCAGTAAGTCAGGGAAGCAGGAAGAAGGGAAGAATGAAGGAAATGCTCTGTCGTGAGACTACAAAAAGAAAGCTTTCCTACTTAAAGCTCTACTTAGGCAATATTTTTTCATGGTCTCTGACCAAAACAGAATTAAGTGGGTTTCTACAAAGAACTGAGTTGCACTGGGCAGAAATGCTGTGCCAGTAAAGAGAGGAACTCACATGGGTGAGGAAAGCGGCTTGGACAGATCATTTATTTTCCTGAAGAAGGAGGAGAAAAATGAGCACCATATTGTAACTGCAACCATATTTGCTCACTACCTCCTTCTGCAACACCACAATGTATTATAACCTAAAGAGACCAAGGGGGAGTCTTGAATATTTTCAGTGGCAGTGGTTTAATTAGGAGACAACACCAGCATTTTTTAGCTTGACATAGCCTGTTGAAACAATCCAGAAAGTTACTCTACAAAAGATGAAGAACATCATTGTATGTATTTCTCCTTTTCTGTGTACTTTTCACACAATTAGAATAACAAGGTTTCTGTATACCTGCCTCTAGAAAGTCACATGGGTCTCCCAAATCCATCACCTCTTGCTTACTGTCTTCTAAATAAAGCAGCATAGATTAGCTCCATTCCATAACCTCTCACGTGTTGTCAAAGTTCCAAAACTTAAACCTTAATTTGAGCTCAGGGTGGAATCATTTAATGTTTCAGTAGACCTCAACAGTTAAGTCTTACAAACCAGGGCAACCAGTAGGGAAATACTCTTCATGCACAGTGCTGTTAAGTTGCTGCTACAGGTTAAAATGACTGAAGCATGACAGCAACCTGAAAAAGACTCTTTATTCTCTCTCTCTTTTTTATTTATTTTTTTTTTAAGAATACTTATTCTAATATCATCTCTTCCTGAAACTTCCCAGGCAGTCCTATTCATTCTCCCAATGCAGCTAATTTTCCAGATCTGCTACTTGTTTACTTCTGTAGCATGGACAGTCTGGACCCTACTAGTATGTATGAGGAGGGTCCTTTCCACATTCTCTTATCGGCTGTTTTGCAATCAAATGGTTTTGCAGTTGTAGTAGCAAGAGCATTCTTCACTGAGCTGGTGAACACGCAAGTTTTAGCCCCTCTAAGTAATTTAGATGGTTAACGGCACACCATAAACAGGGTCTAGAGTAGACTCAGTCTTTGATGTTTAACAATTTATGTGGTCATGAAAATATAAATAGCAATGATACTAAATTAATCTTATTTACAAATGAGGGATGATCAAGTAGGATAGTCCTTTTATTATGATGATGCTATTGAAGAACTTTATTGTTCTGTCAGACTCAGTTGTTAACTGGACAATGAAGAAACAGTTTTTCCGTATTTTTGCCTGATATTTATTTTCAATTTTTCTTCTCCAAGCAGCCTAAATGTCTGTGCATTTTTTCATCAGACAGGGAAGAAAAGAACTACCTAAGCTTAAGCACTCATGGATCTTCAAGTGTCCTTTTCAGTAGACAAAGAAGAGGCAGTTTTTCAGAGGACTTCTTCCTCTCTGGTAGGAGGGCCAACAGATATCTCTGCTAGGCATCACTCCTTTCTCAAGTCTTTGACTACAGCTGCAAATTGCACATCAGGAAGTACAGGCTGGATAGAAGAGAGAAACATTTTCCTAGGAGGATGGCACAGAACCAGAACAGGTGACCAGAGAGGTTGAGGAATCTTGAGCTTTAGAGGTTTTTCTGACACTCGGCTAGACAAAGCCTCAACTAGCCTGATCTCCCATGGGCCAATGTCTTATTTTGAGAAAAACGTGGCCTTCATGTTCACTAAAGATCACTTCCAGCCAGAAGTTCTATGATTCTGCAGGCAAATTAACAGGTCCAACAGAAAATCCTCCTTTGGCACATTCTCAAACCTCGTCTCTGAAAGCTGAGCCAAACAGTGAAGCTGTAGTTTTCCAGTATAACCAAGACTTAGTATATTTAATCTACTAATCTGTGCCTCGGTTTCTCTGTGTGCAAATTGGAATTAATATATTGCCCAAGAGCACCTGCCAGGTGCACAGCTAATGACTGTGAAATGTTTTGAGACTTTTTTTCCAAATGGAATTTGAAATCTCAACCCACATGTCACACAGCACTGCTAGCATCATTACATTTTAATTGCTTGGGGTAAAAAAAAATTATAAAAAAAATATATATAATTTGTATGAACAAAAGAATTTGAAGGTGGCAAACATCCTCTCCCCACTGACCATTAGTAACACAGGAAAATGCAACTTCTTTTCTGAGGCTGGCAAACATATCCTGTTGAATTCCTGAGGCATGCCCTACATGTACAGACATGTCCTAACACATTTTTTCAGTAAAGACTCTTTTCAAAAGACGACAAAATTAGTCATCCTCCCCCCAAAACAACCCAAACCACAATGCAGACTAACAAAAATTGTATAATATAATTTGTTTTGAATTACCTCTTACTTATACTTGGTACAGTCTGTTTGCTAATTTACAGGCAGTCAATAGAAAGAACACAAAGATGTTGTCTGCCCAATATTGTTTAAAACCAGAGAGCAGACATGTCCCCGAATGCTGAAGAAGCATAAGCAGAGCACCTACTCTGCTGAAAGCCTAACCGAAGGGAAATTACAGTAAGTCAAGCACTAGGCTTACAAGAAGGATGTCTTCCAGTTGCAAGGTCAGGATGGGACAAATTAAAGCACAAGATGACCAAGATGTACGCTTTGAGACACCTTCATACCATGTCCAGCAAACTGGGCTTACCATGGAACATGCAGTTTGCAACAAGTGGCAGACAATTAGAAGAGGCTCGCTGCAATGACAGACTCTACTAGTAAAATAAAGTAGGCAAACTACTACATTTTTTACAGAGCAATAGCATCACCAGTGTCTGCAGCAAGCAAGTCTTGCATCTGCAACAGTCCATTGTAAGCTTGTCTGGGCGGGGAGCGCATGTTTATACACACATTGCTAAAGACACCCTGAATGACCTCCCCTCAGCAGCCCCGCTAATGCTTTTTAAAAACTAAGAACAAAATAATTTGTATGCATCCAGATGGCAATGTCATGTAAGCAATTCTCCAGAGCAGACACTAAACTCCACAGGGTACAGCCTACACAGCTGTGCATTAGAAGAGTGCTGATGTTATTCTATGCTGTGATAGGAAACAATTTTGTCTAGAGGCTTCACATGTCCTTTGAGCAACAAAGGTTGGGAGACAGATCCTTGTTTCACACCCCTGGGCACCATCTCTGCAGCTTGATTATTTCTTACTGGTCTTAAGAGGGGATAAATTCTAATATTCCAGTAGCATCTCTTCGCTGCTGAAGCAATCACCCATGATTAGTCATATCAGATGTTGCTGAAACATCTGCTCTAAAACACCTCCATCTTTTGAATCACCAGACAGACAGAATAGGTGCCTGAAAAGCTGCTCATTTGTGACCCAAATGCAGGATCCAGCCCTTGGCCTCACTGAACCTCATACCATCGCTCCCAGCCCATTGTTCCAGCCTGTCCAGACTCCTCAGTAGAGCCTCCCTACCTTCAAGCAGATCAACACACTTGCCTAACTTCATGTCATCTGCAAACTTACTGACGGTGCACATCATCCTCTTGTCCAGATCACTGATAAAGATGCAGATAAACAGATCAGTGGCCCAATTACTGAGCACTGGGGAACATCACTTGTGACCAGCTACCAACTGGATTTAACTCCATTCACCATAACGCTTTGGGCCCCGTCATCCAGTCAGTGTTTTACTCAGCAAAAAATACACCTGCTCAAGCCATGAGCAGCCAGTTTCTCCAGGAGAATGCAGTGGGAAATGGTGGTCAAAGGCTTTACTGAAGTCCAGACAGACAACATCCACAGCCTCTCCCTTATCCACTAAGTGGGTCACCTTATCATAGAAGGATATCAAGTTAGCCAAGCAGGGCCTGCCTCTCATAAAACCATGCTGACTGGGCCTGATCACCTGGTTGTCACGTATATGCCACGATGGCACACAAGATTATCTGCTCCATAACCTTCCCTAGCATCAAGGTCAGGATGTCAGGCCTGTAGGTCCCTGGATCCTTCTTCTGTCCCTTTTTGTAGATGGATGTCTCATTTGCTAACCTCCTGTTAACTCAGACATCCCCAGTTAGCCAGTATTGCCAATAAATGATGGCAAGTGTCTTAGTCAGCACTTCCACCATCTCCCTCAGTAACCTTGGGTGGATACCATCTAGGCCCATAGAGTTGTATGTGTCTCAGTGGTGCAGCAGGTCACTAAGCATTTTCCCTTGGATCGCAGGGGCTTCATTCCACTCCCCAGCCCTGTCTTCCAGCTCAGGGGGCTGGGTACCCAGAGAACAACAGGTCTGGCCATTAAAGAGTGGGGCAAAGAAGGCATTATGCACAGGAATGACAGACACATCCGCATTGTATTGGGTCACGGGCACAGTTTACCCCAGAGTGGATGTGATCTACATAAACCACAGTGCAGGTAGCCCCTGGGTGGAAATGCTGAACACAGCCATATTTAATTGCCTCCTGGAGCCTGTATTTCACTTGTGAAGTGTTATGCAGATAAATGAGTATGTATGAAAGAAGTTATCATTTACCTGCTATGAATACTAACATTCCAGTTGTAAGCATTTTCAAGTTACTTATTTCTGTTTGTTTCTTTCTTTCTTTCTCCCCTTGAGTCTTAATGTAGAATCTCTCCTACAAATTACACTGAGGAACTGTTTGCAGGGGTAATTATTCTTAGTTGTTATCCCTGATTCTTCTTATTCATCATCTGTCATTGGTCCTGCTCTTTTCAAATAAAAAAAAAAAGTATACAGATCTGAATTAGCTTACACTTCTTTTAAATAGAAGCAGCTAATTCAGACAATAGCCACAGAACAACAAATCAGGAATAGTTAGCTCATTTAGACCCAAACCTTTAGCAGGTTAGACCTTCATTATGTTCAGTTTTACATCAATGACAACCCTAAGATGTCGTAGCTAGTGAAATGTGAGCATTCAACCATTGGAAACTGGTTTGAAAGGTACACAGAAATTTTTTTAAAAAAAGGTAACTTGTGCAACTGCAACGCTCCTAGTCTTAAAGGTATTTCATACATTAGTAGTGCTCAGAATGACACTGAAAGGGTTGGCAATAAGCTACCTGGGAGTCAACTACTTGCAGGGCTGGGGCCATCATCCATAAAGACCATGTAGTCACTCCCCTAGGATGCATTTTGCATCTGGAGCACAGGGCAAGATACTGAGAGGACCCTAATCATCTCAAACCCTGTTTGTTGTGTCGTTATGTATCGTATCAAAATGCATGCAATTTCTTTCAACTAAGGCATAGAATTAATTATTTAAAATATAATACAAATAGGCTCTACACAGAATCAGAAGTTTCTATTCTGATAGCAGAAAGAAATGAACTTCCAGTATCAACAGCGTGAGAAACCTTGTTCCTATACAGTGTTTTTGCTGCCTTTGCCATTAAAGTGGTACAACAACACCCTGTCGTGACTTGCAGTTTGAGACACATACAGAATGCATCACCATGATATTAAAATAAAATATTAAAAAAAAAAAAAAGAAAAAATCAGGGGGAGGAGGGGAGAAATCTAGTGAGTAACCAGCTCTGCTAACACGATAAGCTCAATAGTGCCACCTGCTGAGAAAAAGCTCAAGGCATTTGTGCCTCTGAGGGCAGTGGCTCTGACAGTAGGTCTCCTTTTGCACCATCTCCACGGCGCATGCACGGATATTTTCACAGGCCTGTTTTGCATAACATGCTGCAGAAAGGCTCCCTTCCCCTGGCCAGGTTTGATCCCCTTTTAGCGGTGGGTAAGCACGAACGGAGACAGCATCAGTCTGTCAGTTGCCTAGAAATCAGTCTTGGCCGAGGTGCAAATGAACTGTGGATTTAGAGGATGGCAGGCTACCTGTCTGTCTCTTCTTCAACAGCAGGTTTCAAGGATCTACCTTCAAATCATTCTTTCTTTATTCCTAATATTCCTAATATTGTCTCTTTTCTTAGCTTAATCGAGCTTTTGTCATCCTCTGTTAGTAAACACTATCAGCCCAAGCAATAGGTGCTCTTCTCCTTTGTTACAGTGGAGACAAGTTGTTTCAGACACAACCACAGTGCACCCAAAGATAAGGAAAGGAAGGGAAGCAAGCACAGAACACAGTTTCCACTGCCAGGCTCATAAAACTGATGAGACTACAGATGTCCTATGAGAGAAGGTTTGTGTTTTCACATCAAAAGGTCTCAATCTGCATCTACACTGCTCAGCTTCTACACCAGTTAACACAGACTTCCTGTTAAACTCCAAAACAAAATTCTTACAGACAAGGTCATGCACATGGCAAATTCTGAGCTAAAGATCTAAATCCTCTTTGAGGCTGGACTTATTTCACCATAGTGTTATGGCCACTCAGAAACAGGGAGGGGTGTTTTCAAGCACCTGAAAGGAGTCCAAGCATCAGAAATCTTGCATACCTCCCAAAGATACAGACTAGTCTTTGGAGGACTAAGCCTGCTGTCCCTGTTTGCATATAATCACCATTACCCTTGGCATCCATTGCCCTGAAACAGTGGGATCATTCAGGAGCCTGAAGTACGTACATTTTCATTTTTCTTGTCTGCAGCATCTTCTTGGGGTAAAAAGTAAAAGAGGGGTAGAGGGGAAAAAAACCACAAACCATACATCTCCTTTTAAAGTATTAGAACTGTAAAGAAGGAGGACAAGGCTACAGACAGGGTGATCTCTCTCAATTTCTCAACTGTGCTTCCTAGTGTGGAAATGAAGCCTACATGAATAACCCGGTAGCAAGTCTAATTCAGAAAGTGTTCTGAAGAGAAAATCAAGCATAGCTCTTAGCAGTCTGCAGTACACAGCCTCTAGAGGTACAACAAGGAAGAACATCTTGTCCCTGTCTCCCACAGTATTCTCCTAGAGAAGCTGGAGACTTATGGCATAGACAAGTAGACTCTTTGCTGGGTTAAAAACTGCCTGGCCAGCCAGGCCCTGAGAGTTGTAGAAAACAGAGTCAAATCCTCTTGGCAGCCCATCACCAGTGGTGTCCCTCAGGACTCACTTTTGGGGCTAGTCTTGTTCAGTATCTTTATCAATGATCTCAATGAGGAGATTGAGCAAGTTTGCAGATGACACCAAACTGGGTGGGAGCGTTTATCTGCTAGAGGGTAGGAAGGCTCTTGCAGAGGCATCTGGACCAAGGATAGTTTTATGAGGTTTAAGAAGGACAAGTGCCAGGTCCTGCATTTAGGTCACAACCACCCCAGGCAATGCAATGGGCCTGGGGAGGAGTGGCTGGAAAGCTGCCCAGCAGAAAAGGATCTGGGGGTGCTGGTGGACACCCAGCTGAACATGAGCCAGCAGTGTGCCCAAGTTGCCAAGAAGGCCAATGGCATCCTGGCCTCTATCAGAAATAGCGTGGCCAGCAGGAGAAGGGAAGTGACCGTGCCCCTGTGCTCAGCCCTGGTGAGGCCACACCTCGAGTACTGTGCTCAGCTCTGGGCCCCTCACCATGATAAAGACATTGACTTGCTGGACAGAATTCAGAGAAAGGCACCCAAGCTGGTGAAGGGTCTGGAGAACAAGTCCTATGAGGAGAGGCTGAGGGAACTGGGATTGTTTAGTTTGGAGAAGGCTGAGGGGACACTTTATCACTCTCGCCAGCTACCCGAAAGGAGGGTGGAATGAGGCGAGTGTTGGGCTATTCTCTCAAGTCAATAATGCCAGGACTAGAAGTGGCCTGAAGTTGTACCAGGGGAGATTTAAATGAGAATTAGGAAAAAATTTCTTTACTGAAAGAATAGTCAAGTGCTGGAACAGGGTGCCCAGGGAGGTGGTAGAGTCACTGTTCCTGAAAGCATTCAAAAATACATGTAGATGAGGCACTTCAGGACACACTCTAGTCAGATGGTGAGGAGGGGTTTTTGTAGGTTTGAGGTTATTTTTATTTTTTCTTTGCTGATGGCTGGACACAGTGATCTTGGAGGTCTTCCAATCATGACAATTCTGCGCCCCACACAATTTTTAATGAAACTGGTAAATTCAGGCAGCTACCAAGATCTATCATGTAATACAAACAAGGAGAAAGTATTCACTTTCCACTGCACTGTAACCAGTAAACCAGATCTAAGGATACTCCTTGAAGTCCTTTCAGGTACATGGGGGGGGGGGGGGGGGGGGAAAGAAGGGGGGGGGGAAAAACCCCACCCCCACACCCCCCGAACAAAACACACCACC